>DWHP01001706.1:0-15560 GCA_018247895.1 Parnassius honrathi | reverse complement strand
TATATATATATATACGTGTGTGTGTGTGCATGCGTATGTGTGTGCATGCGTGTGTGTGTGTGTGTGTGTGTGTGCGCGCGTGTGTGTGCGTGCGCGCGTGTGTGAGTGCGCGCAGAAAACGGAGGCGGAGAACGGAGACGTGGTGGCGGCGGAGGTGGAGGCATAGGCGTCGGAGGTGGTGGTCGATGCAATGGAGTGCAGTGCAGTGGGGACCGCTGGAGGGCAAGTGAGGCCCACATAAAGAACAGGTGATTACAGCGAGGGACAGTGTGGCTAATAAGTGCGTATCGATACTGCCCACAATAATGTTACTACGAGGAACGGAACTTTTGTTTTGTGACGGTTTCATCTTAACTAACAACACGAACCCAAACTCGGCATACCTAGTTTTACTAGCCCAGGTGTTACAGTATTAGTTACCAAAGTACACCTTCAGGACAATCCATCAGATCCGGAGGTAAGGCCTCATCATCCACGACAAAACGAGCGTTGAACTCGGCACACCTAGCTCTACGTGGCGACGAGTTCCAATAGCAGTTACTAAAGTAGACCTTCTGGTCACTCCATCAAGTCCGGAGTTAAGGCCTCGTCATACCTAAAAAAACGAGCCCAAACTCGGCACACCTAGTTCTACTAGTCCAGGAGTTTTAGTAGTAATCACCAAATTACATTTTGAGGTCACTCCATCAAGACCGGGGGTTTTTTTTATAAGATAGGGTGACAAACGAGCACACAGTCCACCTGATGGTAAGTGGTTGCTGCGGCTCATACACATCTACATCTATCCTCGAATACAAATCAAAATGCAGATGCGTTGTCACCCGTGAGGACTAAGATGGAACGCCTCGTTTCCAGTAAAAGGGGTCTCCGGTTCTCTACACTCGTCATACGAAATACAGCAGCATTAAGCTACTATTTCACGATGGTATTCCGTGAGAGCGCGGTCCCTACCCGGTCGAGCCGACCCATTCGTGCTACAACTATACTTCTAATATAAATGCAGCATGGCTCTACCACGTATGAAAATAATATTGTTCTTTATATGTAATTATTCTGTAGAACTGTATGGATTTCTCGGAAATTTCTTTTTATAATTTCGTTTTTACTTATTTAATGTACTTTTATATTGTTCCTCTTAATACCGTCAACACTTGCAAACGTTATATTTCATAATCATCATCATTATGGCCCATTCACGGAAACTTCCACAAAACACTACTTGTTTTAGCAGGTCATCTCTTCCTCTAGTGTTTACTTTTAAATAAATTACTGCTGATTATTGGACGCAATAAGGATATTATAACAAAATAACTAAAATATCATTAAAAATCAAGGAATCTGACTTGTGTTGTCTAATTAATAGAGTAATATATTTTACAAATAAATTACGTATTATACACGATATATTTGCTTAATATTTTTTCGTCAGTTCGTGTCCGCCATATAAATTTTATGATGACGTCACATATTCTCCATAATTTGCGCAATTAAAATAAATCAATTGATATAATATCACATTTGTCAAAATCGTAATCGTCGGATATATGTAATAACCCGTAATTTAGGAGTTTCGGATACACACAGCAATGGACATGTTAGATACGCTTATATATATTATACATACCACTTAAAACTATTACCATCGATTAATTATAAATTTCACTAAGTATTTTATAGCGAGAAATTGATGCGGAAAACTACTCGATGGACGCAACTACGACGTGTTGTCAAGTTATATGCGACGTTTATTTTTATCAAGTTATCTTGTAACAGAATCGGATATTCATTGTTTAAATATGTAAATTAGACCAGATTATTGTGTATGTATGACTTTGCTAAATAACATTTTCTAAATGTATGCCAAAATCGCTCCATTTCCATTTTGCACTGGCATATTTTTTGTAGTCAATACCATAATGCGACTTTTAAACAAAAACTGCGTGTTGTTAGCGAAAGTCATTATTATAATGAAAGTCGTCAGTTGGGCGAGCTTAGGCGAAGTTTGTTTCTTAAGTGCCTGACACATAAATTATTTAGCAGCCGGTGTATCCGTTTTATGTTTTGGAGTGCAATAAGGTTTAGTATCTGCGAGCTGCTTTATATCGACTGTATATAAAAATAAGTTGAATCTTAGATAATTACTCAGTTTATAACATAAAATTTAGTGTAATTTTGTTTTTAAATTAATCTATCTGCTTATATTTTAAATTATTTTAACCCTGGCAGTTCAGAGTTCAAAGTTACAATGCGCGTACAATCTTAGTTCGATCCCCCGCGGCACCAAGGGAATTATCGGTTCCTATTTTTAGTGCCGATTTACCACGTCCTTAACGGTGAATGGAAAAAGGGAAGGCTAAGGAATAAAATATTTGGAGAAGTTGTGAAGTCCGTTAAATTTATATACTGAAATAAATAAATAAGTTTTTCAAAAAATATAACATACGTAATTTATACGTGGTAGATCCACGTTATGCGTGGTAGAGCTACGCTGCAGCTATAATATATAAGTGAAATAGTAGCTTAATGCTGCTGTGTTTCGTATGGTGAGTATAGAGACCCCATGGAGCAAATACATTGCTCCATGAGAGACCCTTTTTAATAAAGAAGAGATGTTCCGTCTTAGCCCTCAGATGTAACGCATGTGCATTTTGATTTTAATCCCGGGTAAATGTAGATATCTAGGGGTCTTTGCATCCACTTACCATCAGGTGGACTGTGTACTAGTTTGTCACCCTTACAGTATAAAAAAATATTAAAGGTCCAAGGAAATTTGACGTAGCCCAGTGCGTAATATCGGATTTTACATGACATGTAAATTTCAAATGAGATATCACTTCTTTGTTTGTTTTAAACTCTGATTGCGTTATTAATTTGTAGGTACAATACTTAAATAGAACAAATCCTTTTTAATGTGGCATATCTACATCTTCCTTTAAATTCTTTGCCATCAAACCCTTATACGCGACGTTACATTTTAATAAAATTCTTCAGCAAACATTAATGAAGCCGGGGCACTAAACAAGCTCCGCCATTGTGGTACTCGCGTCCCGCCATTATGATTTTACCCGAGATAATGCACGGGAAATGACGGCAAAAGAAATTTAATTCGCGTAACGATGAAAGGGTTATATGGGGTCGGCTTTGATAAATAAAGCCGGGAGGGACCAGAGGATATTACGTGCCCTTTTTTGTTCTACATATTGATATTAATGCTTGTGAAATTTTGACAAAATTGCGCACGGCCTCGTGATTTTAAAGCGACGACGTCGCGTTTTGGTCCTTTTAATTTGCAAAAATAATTCAAAGCTTAAGGTGCGAATAAAAATTAAACAAACGAAATTCGTTTAGCATTTTAACTAACTTTAAAATATTAAATAGGTAACTTAAATATTTAAATACCCATGAAGTCAATAAATAAAATGTTTATTTCTACTATTTCTTCACATGGCGAAAATCTCGTTAGTGACTAATAAATTAAAATAATGACTAAATACATATATACAAACGAAACGTTTTAAAATATTTCGTAACCTATTGTATTAAGTTTTCTTTAAGATCACTTAAATAGCAGAAATTTTTAGTCACAACATCGTAAATGTGTACATACATATTCAACACCCTTCTCCCATCGTAACCCCATACTTGTGCTCACATAGCTGAATAACTTAAATCCCCTGTCTGCAGACATGACGCCGCCGAAATCCCGAAATTTGCGCGACCTTTGAACATGTCTGTATCAGATACTTCATTAATATTTTGTAGGCATCATTGTAATTAATCCGGGTATAAACAATGTACGCAATGTGAGGTTCCTATCCTTAAAATTCAGGTGATGTAAAACCAAAAGATTTGTATGCGTTAGATTTTATGTTATTACTTACTATTTTATCTATCAAAAGATCACTCCTGAACATAAGTCTCTCCCATAGATTGCCGTATAAACCTATTTTTAAATGGTAGAGCTACCTGATGGTATGTAGCTGCATCATAGCTCTGCAGCCAGTGTAATAATCATCATCATCACAGCCTACAAAAGTCCACTGCTGAACATAGGCTCCCTCATAGATGGCCTCATAGGGGATTTTGCCATAGTTGCCACGCTTGGCGGGCGGGTTGCCAACCACGGTTTTTTACAATTTTGAGTTGTTATCAGGATGATGCTGCCGCCCATCTCCTGTTTCATTTTCCCTCTGTTGTCTCTTACTATACCCATGGGATGATATGGGGCAGTGGATATTCTTACATCGCCTCTATACGGTTTTTTCGGCTTATAGGGCTTTCTGCGAAAGTGTATAACCACACTTTCGCAAAATAGCAGCGTTAGACAGCAGAACAATTTTGCTGTGATTCATATCGTGAGTGAAGAGAGAGACAAAGAAAAAGGAAGAGAGAGAGAGAGAGAGAAAGTGAGATGATTAGTATTGCGAGTTTTTACTGGTAACGAGTTAGGTATTCCATCTTATAGTTATCAGGGGTGACAACGCATCTGCATTTTGATTGGATTGATTTCAGATAATTTCGAAAAATATTAAAAATTATCACTTCTCCTGACGATATTTCTTTCGCCACGATAACATAATGAATAAGCACATTGAAATAAATAATTTCTATTGTGTTGATACCTGGTGGTGTAAGTGTCGAACTGTGATCTCTCGCGTTTAGGAAAACCTTGATACACAAAATTCTGCATTCGGACCATAAATGAACCGGTACGTGTGATAACACCAGTCATGAATAGAAAGTTCACGAAACAGTAAGTATTTCTATAATTAAAAAACGATTGCCACACGATTTTGACCTCCATAGCCCCGTACGACAGCTAGTCGAGGATTACTTCGCCAGTGACCGCGAACACGTCTTCGGAATTTCGGCAGCACTTTTGTGTACAGATAGCAAAACAAACCTACTTTTAACGGAAAATAACAATTATTATTATTTAATAATAGACTTATTTTTTGAACAAGTAAAGGTGACTAACTGGTTTACCTATCATCGATGGTAATCGTCTTTGATTAAAAATAAAAAAATGGGCGTAAAATTGTGTACCCACTTACGAAGTGAAACTTTTTTACGACATCTCATTCTTCTTTATTTTATATTTTACATAAATAGGTTAAATAATAGGTACACAAATAGTAGGTACACTCACCACATCAGCCCCGGCGATGAAACCTTACAAGAAAACGTAACGTTTTTTTAACACCGTACTAAATCTCCACTAAGTCGATAAAGAAGTTTCACTTCAAAAATGCTTCGTTATCCATCATAGAGTCTTCAGTTCTTGTCTCTCACTATACGCAACAGCTGAATTATATTCGTCGTCGGTATTCCGTGAAAGCTGGTTCTTCTCTGGTGGATGCTGTTTGTTCTGTAGCCACAGTACAGTACAACTGCCACCAAACAACTTGGTTTCCTCAATGTTTTGTCATAAAATAAACAATCGAGTGGTTTATTCATCGGAGTACTGGGCTGAATACTGTAAATCCTGATCTCCGATCTCATTTTTAGCCAATATATTGTGCAAAAACACAAATAGTTAATTATCAAGTTTGGTCGTGTTGTGACTATTCCTGGTCTAAGCTGTAAGGTGTTTCTTCTTAGTCTTTTGGAATGGTAATATGCTATGGTATTCTTTGTTTTAATTCGGTTGCATGTAACTAGAAGTTGTAGTAGCCGGATAGATGTTCACCTGATAGTTATTGCTGAAGTAAAGTGATAAACTCTTCTCTGCTACCTGCTCAAAAATAATCATATCTTCGGTCGAACTGTACAGAAACATCTCCAAAATTAACGATCGTGATTTTTAAGAATTTGCTAATTATATGAATATTTTTCCAATGCAATATTGGAGAAGGTCAATTTTGACAAAATGATGTGTTCTGAAGCGGGAGTTTGCTTGTATATGTTATCGGTGTCATTAAGAAGGATAAAAATATATTTTAATAGATTTTGAGTGGCAAATTGCAAAAAAGTTTTAAGCCTTTTTTCTTCAAGCTGTACTAGCAGTTGCGGCTTCCAAAAGTAATACTTCGCTATCGAATTCACACGATCAAGCCCAAACATGTGTCACGAACTTCAATCCGCGTAACTTTTCTGAATCGGGCCATTAATAAAGCGTATAGTGGCAGAAGCCCAAACATTTATATGAGGTAGAGCATATTGTGGTTGTAACAAGAATGGGTCGGCTCGACTGGGGAAAGACACGCTCTCCCAGAATATTAGCATAAAATAACAGCTTAATACTGCTGTGTTTCATATAGTGAATAACCGGAGACCCTTTTTAAATGAGGCATTTCTCAGTGATTAGATGTAGATGTCTATGAGCCAAATTTTCTACTGAACTAAATTTTCCACCTAATAGTGGACTGTGCAGGTGGTAAGTGGAAAATCAAAACAAGTACATGGTCCACTATTAGGTGGACTATAAAAAACAGGTATATAGTTGTCAGTTTTTGAACTAAGTTTATATTCGATAAATGCCTAGACGAAACGGAACCAGGGCCTGCGAAATAATAGCCAGGTGCTAGTCACGCGGACATCAAATCAAGTTATAAGGTCCATTGATTAATTAAAGCATTTTTGTAAAATAAAGATAACTATTTAAGTAGGTACGATTATAGTCACTTTTAAAAAGGTGACTAGGAATACTCTTATCTTAACTAACCAATAAAAATTCGCTGCTGATCATGGACCGCTTCAAGCTTTGTGTAAGTAGGATGAACTTGCGACAGCAATCCTTTAGACTGCCACTATCAATATGTGTATGGCCCGCTGTTTTCCTATCCAGTGCCTGTCTTTATCTTTGAAACAAATTATTTACAATCTAACCAAGGCCTGTTTTTATATTTTTACAATTTTTAATATTTTAGTAGCCTCTTACAACGCTCGTCGAATGATACCACGCAAAGAATCTATTTGCCGTAACATCCAGACTTAATTATATAAATTTAACATGAAAAAAAATTACAATCGCGTTTTTCGGGGCCACAATAGAACCGGCGTCACTCATAACCCGCCTCAGTTGTTTTAATGTTGCTCATTACTTTTTATGTTTCATCTTTGCCTACTTGTCTATGAACCTAACTGTACTTTCTTTTCGGAGATTGATTATTAAAAATTTCTTACGCAGTTAATTATATGTACGAGTTAATTGAGTAATTTATTGTGAAGTGTTAGAAGACAGTTGGTAGAGACGTACGGTTTCCGTGACATAACCGAATGGAAAGTTGGTATGATTCGATTGAAAAGGTGGAGCATTATTATTTAATCTGTGGTGTTACTGACAGTCAGGCTTACGGGAGCTCCTCCTACATTATCGTTTAAATAATGGTTTGAAGTAGATATACGTAGAAGTAATACGATTTTGTGTATTAAATGTAGATACGTAAATGATGAAACAAGTGCTACGATGGTGAACCTCAAGTCAAACTTAATTGGCCTGCTTAGGCACCTTGAGAATTTAGAGTACTATCACTATCTATTATGATATATACTACTACCTAATACTATCTGCTATCTACCGTCCAAATTTATCAGAAACATCACAATGTGACGAATCAACATACTATGAAGTGTTAACATACTTATATTTTATGAAATTAGAGCGTTTCACGTATCAATTTAGGCTGAAAGCCTTGTAGTCAAAGCGACAATAAATGCAAAACAAAGTCAAGCAAACGTGCTTTTTTACTTTTGTTTGTAATAACATTGGAGTTTTGACGATATCTAGACCGTCGATGGATTATCGCTCCTGTCGTTTAAATAACGGTTTGAAGTGGATTTTGATACGTATAAGTGATGCGATTTTGTGTATTTAGTTTCTGCGCATATTGACTATTAGAGAAAACGACGAAACAAGCGCTTCGATGATGTAATCAAGTTATTTTAATCACTTAGGCGCCTTAGGAACTCCAGTAAATTTTTCCAAAAATACAATGAGACGCATCAGCATATTATGAAGAAAAAATCTATAAAAACGATGATCCCGAACGAAATGAAGACATGGCTTAAAGAACAAACATCCAAGACATAAATTTTAGTTTTTTTGCAAGTTCCTCGCTTTTCGAGTAAACATTTGAGTAAAATTATTGCTATCCCCTTCATCTTAAAACAAATATAATTTTCAGTTCACAGAAGCACAAGAAACACACGCACATACAAACGTGCAGACGCACATCACAAAGCTTCTTCATAATTGTTCCCTGAAGTGAAGAGCTGTCACAACGAGTACACTTGGTCTGTCTAGATTATCAATCTCAGTACTTATCACTCCTTTGACACCGCTTCCCTTTACTGGTTTGCATATCTTACATATGGTGTTAAATAAATAACCAAAGTGCATACAAACGTTATTACATGTAACTTTTTGTTTTTCCAGACCGTTTAAGTTCACTGCAGAACATGGGCCTCTTTCGTTGCAGAAAGGATTTGGCCAAATTTTGTCATTTAGTATCGGGATTTACCATTCAATGCAAACAAAATGGTTATACCACAGACCCATAGATAGAAAATCTCTACAAAGTATAAAACAAAGTCGCTTCCCGCCGTCTCGTCTGTACGCTTAGATTTCTTAAACTACGCAGCTGATTTTGATGTAATTTACATCAATAGACAGAATGATTCAAGAGGAAGGTTTAAATGTATAACACATGCATATGTTGTCAAGATCCAAAAATCATCCGTGAGAATTCGTTGCGGATCGCTAGTTATTTATAATAGAATCGTTTTTTCTACAAAGTGAAACTGAATACCATAATGACATTCTTTGCTAGTGGATATCTGAGACATTTCTGACTTTTGTCATAGTTTAATGACACCCATAGGACAAAATGGGAAAAGGGATGTCGCTAAACTGCCATCACATATCAAATTGAATCGATTATTGGGCTAGATTACTTCGCGGTTCGTGAACCGAGTCTACGGTTGTAATAGGTAAGAAAAGCGATCATTTAATATTAGAAAGCTGTATTCGATTGTTTTAACTGCACCAAACGTATTCGTTGAGAACTAAAGTGTAAATCAAATGATCGACAATTACAACACGCAGTTAGCTTGAAAGTTTCAGTCCTCAATCATGAACGCTCCGCCCTCGCGCGGACTCTGTATCTTGATGTAAGACGTTGGCGCAAGTCAAAAGCGTCTCAAAACTAACGGATTTTTTTCGTACTGTGTGATGGCGGTGCAAGAGATTAATTGTCCCATTTCGTCCCAAGGGTGTCGTAAGAAACGACCACGGAAAACCCCAAAAATATCTAATGGCTTCCGTAAATGGTTACACAGAATGTATGATAGTGCAGCTAGTATATCACACGTGCACGGAAGGTTTGTCAATAGCATTACGACGTTACGCGTCAATCGAAGCGTTACTATAGCGGTACAGGTTAATGCGGGGCGCGGTCAGCGGAAGTGGGAGGGGTGATCATCGGCAAACCAGATGTGTGCGGCTTATACGTTGATAAGGACGCTCACTTGATACTACCTACACTTAAGCTATAATATAGGAGATCTGCTGAGCTGCAGTGTGAGAGGTACGGGGGGTGTCGTAAGAAACAACTCTAGGAAACTACAGATAGATCGTGTAGGCTCCGAAAATAGATATACAGAAGTTATGATAGTGTAATAGTTGATAACTTTTTTATATCAAATATAGTATTTTCGAGGTTATTTGGAAAAAAAACCATTAACCGTAGTAATCCACAATAAAAGAAATGTTATTTAAAGGTTTTAAATTAATATATATCTCGTGAGTGTTGTAAGAAGGGACAGAGGAAACAAAGCAGGATATTGGCAGCAGCGTCTTCGTAATAACGACTAAATGTAAAAAACTGCACTTGCCAAACTATGTCAAATATTCCTGTATAATGCAATCTATGGAGGAGGCCCATTTTCAGCATGACTTTAATAGGCTGTAACATTGACGGTTATATTTTATCATTAAAAGAATATTTTTGCTGCTTTGAGTCTTTTTACAGACTTAGGTAACTTTGAATATTTTTTTACAATTGTGGTACTCACACTCTTAAAACAATAGGATACAGAATCACTTACGATTCCTTACGGCAACCCTATCTGAACACAGGACTTGAGCTCAGTAATTAGGTCACTGACCGTTAAGCGTACCTATTTCAGTCGCTACGAAGGGTTAACAAAGGGCAAATGTAATAAAATATTCTTAAACCTGTTTATTGCTGCTAATTTATATCGATGTTTAATAATAAATTTATTTTTACTTATAACAGACATTAAATAAAACCAATCTAAAAATTTTATCTGGCAACCTATTCTCTTACTGCTTCTAATTCAGCCCGCATGTCACGGACGCAAACACCAAATATCATCATTAATGATTGCGGGACTAATGCCCTGTGATTAATGATAGGTTTATTGTCTTTAACGAGGGATATCGGCCGCGATTTCTTAATTCGGTAATTAGATGTGAAGTAAGCGGAGCGGATTTGAAATGAGTGATTGTTTTCGAACCGTTGCGAGTTTAGATGCTTGAGTTTTTAAGTTTTTTTTTAAATAATAATTTGGGTGAAACGGGCACACAGTAAGTACTGACCACGTGGTGGTTCGTGAATACTTTGCTCCATATACACATAAATCTCGATTTCACGTTTCGAGTTGTTGGGTTTTCATTCACTGAGTACTAAGATAGAATGCCTCGATTCCGAGCAAAAGGAGTCTTCGGTTCTACGGTCTCCACGCTCACCAGATGAAACAGCTGCGTGGTCTTTTCTATTCGAGCCGACCCATTCCTGCTGCAAGCATAATATAGCTGCAAAATGGCTCTACCACGTATGAAAAAAACCACGTATAAATACCGCGTATGAGAAAAAAAGTATACACTGCAGTTACACTTAAAACAAACTTATATGCCAATGTCAATGGCCTTCACATTAACTATCATGTATTTATATGAACGTAGGGAATATTTGTGAGGCCGGGGCGCTAGCGGCGTCGCCGCACCCACATCAAACTTTCAGCTGCTCTGTCCGGACGTAAATCAGCGAGGCTACACGTGACAACCAAAGACAAGCGAGCGGGAAATTGTTACAAACGTGTATTTTTTATTATTGTAGACAATATATTATTTCTAACATTGTTTATGACTCGGCATTATAAATAACTTTTGTGTATACTGTACGAACAATACCAATAAAATAATCAAGATTCAAAATGAGACAGTAAAGACAAAATTAATATTATGTGATATTTATAAAAAACTTAACGAAGCGCCACGGCTTCGCCTGTGTTGGTTCGAATATTGTTTTCGATTTCCCAAAAAAATCTTCATGTTTTTCCGGGAAAATATAGACTAATTCATATAGATTTGTACGTGGTAGAACCATTCTGCAGCTATATTAGTAGTATAGTTGTAGCACGAACAGCCGGCCCATTCGAATATCGAATTGCATCATATATTTATAACAAAGGCGTAGTAATGAACTTGGCTATATCTATACGTGGTAGAGCCATTCTGCAGCTATATTATGATTGTAGCACGAATGGATGTAAAATAGGAGTTTAACACTGATGTGTTTTCTATGGTGAGTACAAGCCGAGACCCCTTTTACTGGAAAGGAGGCATTTTAACATCATTCACGGGTGACAATGCATCTGCATTTTGATTAGTAATCGAGGATAGATGTGAGCTGTAACTACGAGCCACAACAACCACTTACCGTCATGTGGACTGTGTGCCGTTTGTCACACTTCAATCCCATAAAAATCACTCCTGACGTTGTTCTCTACTTGTTCGTGGAGTTTCATCACAAGTGAGCCATTTAGAAGATTATCCAGGACAGTCACACAAAAACGTTTTAAATCGACATTCATACTTCAGTGACTTCTACACCTGAGCTCGATAAAAGACATAATTTCAATAATACAAATAGACTTTTCAATTATATTTTTTTCTGTCCATATATGTTGAAAATTACTACATTATCAATTGTAAAAGAAATCGATGGCCAACAGTCTTTCGATTTACAAATATTCGTATACAAAATTGTTCACCGACATAACATTGCTATTGACTTCAAATAAAAACAGATAGTAACTGGTTCTATTTTAAAAGAAATCTTTAAGAACATTTTGCACACGACGATACGCGTAACGTTTAGCTAGGTACTAGATTGTTTCGTATCTGAGTGCGCTTTGTCTGATGTAGACGTGCGCCCCACTGCCCTATTAGGGATGCTGACCCATTTAAAGGGGTCCGAATAATTTCAGCACAGCCAACAGTTTTGTTTCAAATAATGTGAAGCCCTCTCTTAGTTTTGTCTCTTCTTCATCACATCGTGATAATTTAGAATACTAAATTATCACAATGTGGTGTTTAAAAGGTTTTATAATATGCAATGATATCTATATATCGTGTAAAAATAATACATAACGCAACATAACATATTTTACACATTACACATATTAGGTATACATATATTGTATAAATAACTAAAAATTGCAAAACACAACAATATAAAGCATTCAATTATTTGGTGCCGAAAATGTTTCACGACATAATTTTATTAGCCTATTTATTTTAATAAAGTATTAGCAAGGTAAATGCCGTCAATGTTTAAAATCAGCATATTATTTTACTTATTCATTTTAAATAAGTATTATTGTGATTTTATCAAAGTAAAATCCCTGATCTATTTATACAAAATAAAAAAAATTGAAGTGTCTGTTAGTAATGTCAAAATAACTGCTTTTTAATAAATACACTTTGAAGATATATGCAGTACTTATAACAAAATACATATAAAAAAATTGTCTGTCTGTCTGTTTGTTCCGGTTAATCTCCGAAATGATTGCACCGATTTTGACGAGACTTCCACTGGCAGAAAGCTGATGTTATAAGAAGTAACTAAGGCCACTTTTATTTCAGAAAAATGATTACGGTTCCGCCGAAAAAAATTAAGATTTATGAAATCCAATTGTAATTAATTAAATCGCCGATGAAGTCGCGGGGAACAGCAAGTTTTAAATATAGTAAAAGTACCTAATGCCTTATGATATTGCTAGTTACCAGGTAAATTAAATATACCGTATCGAGTTATTTCCTTCGTATTTTAACCGCCTTTAGATAAGATAAATTGACTATTTTTATAATTAATAGAGTCAGCTTTTACTTTGCGGGAATCCCCTATAATTAACTGGTTCTTCATACTATATTATAATATACAAGACATACCTATAATTTTATTTTATTATGCAGATTTTAGCTAAATAAGTTAACTTAGTAAAATGTTAAAATCTACAATTTTGACTCTTTTAACACAATATCTCTGGAGTATTAACCAATTTCGATGAGATATTTAATTAAAACTTCCGCAGCGATTCTTTCTTATTTTCTACCAATTGCATCTGTGACGTAATTCTATATGTTTTTAAATAATCCATCTAAAATTACATCTATTTAAAAGATAGAGTAAATCATATAAGGACACATTTACTTACCTTATTCTGTCTGAGAGGTAGTATCTAAACACAGCTACAAACATCACTATTATAAACACTTGAGAACACTTCACCCTGAGGTATGAAGTTTACATCTGCCGTTTACTGGGATCCTTGCGATGGATTAATAATAACGTACTTACCTCTTTAATAAAAGATTATGGCGAATAATAAAAAACAAGATGGCGGCTTGGGTGCTCACAAAGGGTTACCGTAGGCGACGATTCAATGAGGCAGTCTGGGCGATGGTAGCCATATTTATTCCGTTAGTCTAATTTCCCTTTTTATATTTCTTAGTAGTATTGAGGATATAATCAGCAATTAACTCATAAACAGTTTACGGTAATGTTACGGTTGCAGCACGAATGGGTGGACTCGACCGGGAAAGGACCACGCTCTCACAGAATACCAGCGTAGTGATGAGAACCGGGGACCCTTTTTACAGGAAACAAAACATTCCATCTTAGTCCTCACGGAGCGTTAATAGGTATAGATCATTAGCAGTAATATTCACATCATCTGTCTAAGTGATATTATTCAATATATATATATAAGCCACAGCGTTCATTTACCATCAGGGGGACTGTGAGCTCGTTTATCTACTCTATTCAATAAAAAATTATTTTGGAACTATACGCGCAAATAATTCGTTCGTTACGAAATAATTCGGTCACAAAATCAAATTCATAAATATTTTATATGAAGACGCCATCGAAAACCACATTATTAAATAAAGGGTTTATACAATGTATCAAACAAATAAATAGGTGTGCGCTGTCCCGGTGACCGCCAAAAGCGCTACGCTCGACGCAACGAAAAAAACACACAATACATCTTTTACCCTCAGGGAAGAGAACAGCTGCCGCGCACAACGATGATACGGCCATATTACTTCTATCAACCTGGGGCAATCGGCACATTGGGCTACCCGAACAAGCACGATTGTCCCTTCGAGTCCTTTTTTATTTAAAAAAAGCGATGTCTTCTCAATTTGGTGACGTTGCAAACGATTGCGCAGCGTATATACAGCGCCCTTTGTTAAAAGTCACGCTTGATTTGGGGCGAAATTGTGTCCTTTTTGTTGTTTCATTTTGTCTGACGAGTGTAAAAGTTTCATGTTTTGTTACCACGTATTATATTTAATTTTATATTTTACTGGCCGGTACCCGGCGCGTTGCTGCCGCAGAAGAAATAATTGAGGAAATATCGTTTTAAATTTGGTAGAGTTGTATTGTTTAATAGGAAAATAAAGTCGTCGGTAGATACGATACGTGCGCCACCTACTGTACCGTAAATTAATTCTATTTACTATGGAGCTATAAGCTTCGTGCACGTGCTAGCAATAAGTTGAAGAAGTTTTGATGAAATCTGATGGCGTCGCATAAAATACCAACAAACATGCATAAATTTTTATATACCTATTATCTAATGGGTATATAAAAATTTACTCTAAAACTATCTAGTTGAAGTACTATTTGCGTCCATCAACTACGTAAATTTATTGTACAGTGAATAACACAGGTGTTATCTTTTATGATACATCAGCGTACATCATGTTATTATGACAAAACAGGTAATTTTAAAAATGTTACAAGGTACGTGAGGGCAATATGATCACCTTAAGTTTTGCCGCCCTATAAAACCAAAACTAGGAGAAAGATCAAGACAAAAATATAAAGACGAATACTATAACTATTAAGAAATAAATAGCAAACAAGCTTTGGCAATAATTAGGAACACTTCGAAAAATCTACTTAAAAAAATTAAGTACACTAAACCTTAGATAATAAAATCGACTAATATATTTACTACAATGTCAACTGTCAAAAAGCAGCGCCCTTTTGATTTTATTATTTCGCCCGATGAAGAGCTATTTTATAACTTTTTTCTATGCTACTTTTATATATGCTAACATATCTGTAGTTTTTGAGTCGTAAGAAGATGACCATATTAACCAGATCAACAATTACCGTCACGTAGTATAGTTATAATAATAATAATATTTATGACCATTTTTAAATTTTTGTCTGCCTGTAAAAAAAAAAAAAAAAACCGATTGTAGGTAACTTTAGGAACAGATAGAAAGTACCTAATGC
>DWHP01001705.1:0-15561 GCA_018247895.1 Parnassius honrathi | reverse complement strand
CCGAACTATCCCCATACCAAAATTCATGCCATGCCGACGCTCTGTTGCGACGTGAAAGAAGGACAAACTTTTGCAACGTATTCTATTTTCCTACGGGAATGAGATGTTTTTCCGCAGAAAAAAGAAGCCTATGTCACTCTACAGCCACCGAATTATCCCCATACGAAAAATCATGTCATGCCAACCCTATGTTGCGACGTGAAAGAAGGACAAACAAACAAACACACTTAGGCATTTATAATATTAGTATGGACAACAGAACAAATAAAAAGTCCTAGATTGTTGTCCTAAGTAATTATTCAGAAAGGAAGTACGCAGCATTTATTGCTTAGGCAGAGTTCACAACTTCATGCAATAACTACTAGACAGCACCACGATATCAGTCTATACATGTATGTCTGTCTGTGTGTGAGCACACAGTCCACCTACTAATACGTCAATTGTACTAAGCTCAAGGGGTTCATTGCCTGGCAACCCTTAAAAGGCAATCAATGGAGAGGACTTTGAATGAATATTGAATTTGCCGTGTAATATAAATACACGTTAACCACGGAAATACTATAATTATTTAAAAAAAATGGCAACCGTAGGCGCAACGCTAGTAGTGTTTTGTGGAGTAAATAAAAACAAACTTAAGCCTTGAACATTGCTCTTTCACTAGGTTATCGGAATTGTCTGCCTGTGTGTACGTCGGAAAAGGGAGGACCCTCTTCCGTTCTTCCGCAAATTCACATTGCTCATGTCACTGTGCTTTGGTCTGAAGGGTAGAGAAAGCCAGTATAGTTACAGACTGCTAGGCATTCCGTCTTCTCATTCACATTCATTCTTTTGATCAGAGGTGTTAACGAATTTGTAAGCTTTATTGTTTAAAGTTAGCTGCAAGTGTCCACGGACAGTAGTAATCACTTACCATCCGGTTTGCACGTTCGTTTTGCTTCAATTTTATTAAAATAAACTCTCTTAAATGTGTGGTAGTCAAAAGATCATACATTTATGTTAATTGTTCTTTACTTTTTTAATTTTAACAGTTTCTAACGGCTTGGTCTGTAGCACACGAGACGTCGTGATTTTAATCTTTTTATATTTTAAACTTCCAGCTAAGAAAATTGAAAATTTTCAAAAATGGGGAAGTTATTTTCGAAAATCGAATTGACGTTTTAAGTTATCAGGAAGCTATTCTGACTAATTTTACGTGGACGTCGGCACGGATGTATGTATGTATGTTTGTAAACTTTTTTTGGAATAACTTTTAAACGGCTTTACCGACGATTTCAAAAACAAATCAGCTTTTAACCCCAAACAATGACTTCGAATGCAGTGTGGAAAATGAGAATGGTTCCTTCGTTCGTGAGATATCGAAGGAGAAACAATTGGAAAAATCGTTTCTCATAACTTCGAGATTTCGCAACATAATTTGGCGAAATTTGGAGCCCTTTGTATTTGAAATTAGCGAGAAGTTCCAGGGACGGTCTGCAAGATCAACCAATTTTTTATTATAGAATTCAGCTGACTAAGGAGAATACAGTCCACCTGATGGTAAGTAGATACTGTGACCTATAGACATTTAAATCTATCCTCGATTAAGAATCAAAATCCGGATGCGTTGTCACTTGAGAACTAAGATGAAATGCGTTTCCATTAAAAGGGTCTCCGGTTCTATCTACTAATCGTTCGAGTCACAGCAGCATTGAGCCGCTGTTTTACGCTGGTATTCTGTGAGAGCGTTGTCCTACTATGGTCGAAACGATTTATTCGTGCTAAAATCATAATATAGTATCATCTATTAACTTCTAATTAATTAAAAGTTAATAGATGATGTCGACGAGTGATAAGGTCGGAGATTAAGATATAATTTGATGATGATGAATAATTTTTATTCAACATGGATTACAAGTAATACTATTTGATAGTTATGCATTTACCTACGGTTCGGCAAAACCTCTGCCTGTAATATATTATAATTTACAATGTAGTTAATTTAAATTATACTTTAGAAACAGCTTGTAGCAATCATCTTATTTTCAGTAGTCATGTATTACTTAATGTTAGAATAAGCCTTTACAGATACAGTCTCTGTTTAATAAAAAAAATCAAAATAAAAATAAACATTTTTTAGAGATAAGGGCCGCATATTATTCGGGACTTTGTTGTAATAGCGTATATACTTTGCCCCGTGAACGAATTACTGGCTCGCTAGAATCGAATAACAAGTATTACTCACTTGTGCGTGTTCCTAGTATTTACAGTACAGAATGTACATCACTATCTATACATATAAATTAAATGAAGTGTCTGTCTGTAATATCGAAATGTCTTCTATTAATCTCAGGGAGCTTTTTGTATGCTATCAAGACAAGAATAACATTTTTTTAATTATCTGTCTATCTGGGCTCGTCTTAGAAATGGCTCAGCCGATTGAAATAATATATCGCAACAAACAGACAGCAATGCTGAAAGTAATCAAGGTTATATTTTATACGAAAAACTTGGTCATTGAAAAAACAAACGAAAAATTAATTTAAAAAAAAAACTATCCTAAACCTAAATATCTGTCCTATCCAAACGAAACCGGATGGGTCTCTTGTCTTAAATAAAACTATTTTGTTGTTGTTACCGGTCAAAGATAATATACATATTTATTTCCTTAAATTTTTTTCTCAACGACTCTGCACATTATGGGTTTCCGGGTTCGAATCCCGTGTTGGGCGAAAATCGGTTATTGGATTTTCTGCCAAGAAATTCTCAGCAGCAATCCGGAGTCAGGTGGTTGGTGGTGCTCGTCCCCGTGTCCGAGAGAGCACGCTGGTCTTGCACTTATTCCGTTCTTCGGTTGTATCGAATTGCCGTCCGTCATCGTGATTATTTGTGTGAAGTAATAACTTACGTACATCTATAGAAGGCATGCCCCTGTCATTAACATTTTTTCAAAAAAATATTACAAAAATATATATGACTTTCCAAAAACCTAAAAAAATGCCCCGTTTTTACCTCCGTAATCAGACGACTACCAAAGAAATCTGAAAAGTTTTTGACATAAAAATAAATGATAGAAACATCACGAAAATAATTTAATTGGCTTAGTTTTCGAGGAGAAAGCAGGTGAATACGAAACGACGATCGGTCATGGTCTTTGTAGGTAAAATCGTTTTGAGCTGCAGTTGTCCCTATCGTACTCTTCGGATGGAGGCCAGGGGAGAGGGACGGCAATAGTTTCTTCAAATACCTATTTTTTAATCTCCGCGCAGACCGATTACTCTCTTAACCTCCGTTGAGACTGGGTGCCGTGACCGAATGTATGGAAGACATTATTAAGGTATAAGTATGACTTTCCTTTCTTGACTAAGTTTCTTTCCTAACCAGAGGTAGGGCGACAATAACAATAACAACATAGCAATGTTACACAATATGACGTTATGTTTAGTGGCGCTGTTATGTTATGTTCTGTTATGTTATGTTATGTAGTACGTTTATTAATTAAATCCTACTTCAGACTAATTATTGATATTAAATCTTAAAAAAAGTTATAATGAAGAAGTTAAAAAAACATAAGTGTCGTAATATATTTTAATAATAATGTGGTAAAAAAATTGCTGAGAATATTGATTCAATACATACTTGTTAAAGATATTTATTACTTAATAAATATATTTAAGAGTTTGTACTGTATACCTGAAATATTATTCACTATGGAGCACAAATGTACATAAAATATTTTTAATAACTTATTTAATTTTACCTGTAGTCATGCATTAAATATTTTCGATTTGATTTGATTTGACGCTAACACTAATTCGCGTTTATCAAAAACGTTTGTAAAAAGAAATACAGCACAAGACTGACCACATAGCAAATCGTTCCATCGAATAATAAACAAAATACCAATGAAACTATTAAAATCAATTTCTCAATCGCTCGTCTGGTTCACAGAATAGGCAGAATACCCTGAATTGTGACAAATCGCTTTGAACTCTCGCCCATTGTCCCACTCAAAAAACGAGCAACAAGAGTTCATTGAAATCGAATGTTATTAAGTGCGAAATTAATAAAAAGGCTTAAAGCCCACTTCGGTGGAATGAATTTGAAAGAGGCAAGCCCGCGTCACTCGATTATAGACCTTGTTGTTGGCGCGTCAATTAAATTCATCTATGCTTTGATATTACGGTACATTCTGCCGATACTCCGGCTCCCTTGCCCTCCTACTCCCTCTTCATTCACCCTCTCCCGCCCAGCAGGTTAATAATGATTATTAATATAGTTTAGAGTCGTTAGTTGTAAATGAAGCGGCCGACAACTTGTCTAATAACGACGCGAGTAAATACTAGTGGTGTTATAATGTAGGAGCTAGTACTTGAAAATATATTAACTTAAACTTGGTATTTTAAGGTATGCTTTGAGTTATTTTATCTGCCTAAAAGTTGTAATATATTCGTGAAATTGCAAATTGTAATATATTTGCAAATGAAATAAATATACTCACGATCCGGTACTCTATATGGTTGTTACGCTGTGAGGCTACGAGTTCGAATTCCCGTACGAAAAAAGTGTTTCCATCACAAATGATTGTTCCGGCTCTGGATGATTTACGTTTAGCAGTTGACTGGCGATACGATGATGATGGAACAAGACTTGACACTGAACGGCTCGGTGAACTCCGCGACGGCTTCGCGTTTTCAAATCTTGCGAGAAACATATTTCTGTGGCTTAAAATAGTTGTACCGTGTATATGTATGTCTTTTGATGAGTACTTTATATATGTATAATGCTCCTACAATACACAAATAAATGATAGTATGGAAGTAATAGCTTAAAAATAGTGACGAACTAACTATGAGTATTTTACTCATAGTTAGTTTCTTCCTATACTATTTATAATACTATTTCCTTGTATGGATAGTATAGGGAGAGGAATTACTTCAAAAAGATGTATAATGATAGTTATTTCGAAAACACGATATTTCGTCAGCATTGGGGCAGCGTTGCGGACATTCTCTTGCCCTAAAACCCTCTAAGAAATGGGAGGAGGCCTGTGCCCGGCATTGGGACGTATATAGGTTATAACCTTAACTTTTATATTGAGAAAGACTTTGTTCAGCCGTGGACTTTCAAGGACTATTGAAAAAAGCGTGTATTGGTTTGCTTAGTAATTCTCACGTACTTTATATTTATGGGTATGTAAGGAATATATTATTGTGGTTAAAAATGTTATAAGCTACCATTTCAAGTCAGTTTTTTGCGGTATGGTGGAAACGTTTTACATTTTACCACGTTTTATCGGCTCGCTTTCTTGTCTGTTTTAGTATAACGTAAATTTTGCAATAATTTTAGCTTAATGAATTATAATATATTTTATTTAAAACAAGAAGCGTATTAAAAAAATGAAAATTTTCCCTTTGAATTATAATTACAAGCCGCGTGTTTTTCTCCTGTATGAAATCTATGAATGTGGGCTTATTTGAATTAAATTATAATCATCAAAGAGTATCAGTTTCATCCTTTTTAATTTCTAAAAATATCCAAGATTATCGGATAAAATATACCCTTGATCAGTCCTGTCACTCGTGAGGTTTCGTTACAATCTGTCCATCCGTTCCGAAGATTAGCCCGGGTGAACGTACACACTCTCAGCTCGATGAAAGGCAGATATTTCGATATTACAGACATAAACTTAAATTTTATGAATACGGGGTGAAATATTTAACCGTCTGGAAAAAATAGGGTGTAACATGTGAACGGAATAAAAGCCTATGGCACTGATATTTTATATATTTTTTTGATTTTACATTAACTACTAAATGTTAAAAAATAATTCAAAATATTAAAAAATACTGTAAATTTTAATTAAACTTTCAGTATTAAAAAATAAAAACAAACATTTTAACTAAATAAATAAATCAAATTAAAACTATCGGAATTAAAACAATACGCACTCATTTAGTAGTATTTATTGATTGATCAACTTCATAATATATTAATGTAAAAGAAAAACATTTTAAAATATTAGTGCCATAGGCTTTTATTCCGGTAACCTGTTACACCCATTTTTTTTCTAGACGGTAAAAAAATCACACAGTATTACCAGATTACATACTTAAAATGCTAAACGATTACATAATACAAACTGATACACAGGTAGCTAAAAAAATTATCTATACATTATTTAATGCATATTTTAATTTTTGATTTAGTTATTGTTTGTATTGTATCTGCTCTATCTTCTAAGCTTTAAGTATACGTTTATAGGAAAATGTAATTAGATAGTAATGAATTTTCTATCCATATTTCCATTATATGGGTGACAGACTCCTTTACTACGAGTTAAGGTGGTGGCACGTTATCGCGTTTCGCTGGCACTTTGTCTCCGAGATGCGTCACCCTTACTGATGTATAATTAAGAACTAGAATATGATTTTAGATTTGTTTTCATAAAGCTTACAATGAACTGCTGTGTGATTGCTTGGTAAGAGACTCTCTTGACTCGATGACAAGAGTACAATAAGGGAAATCTCGCTTCATTATCAGTCTGTAACATTCCATTGCGTGAGATGAGCGTGATGCGTTGTCACTCCTGAGGGCTAAGATGGAATGCTTGGTTTCCAGGAAAACTGGTTCTCTACCTTTAGAAAGAATAGCATTAACCTGCTATTTCACTCTGGTATTTGCGTGGCTTACCGCCGGTCGAGCCGACCCATTCGTGTCATAACCATTATATAGCTGCAGCGCGGCTCTACCACGTTACATGTAAATATCTACGCATATAAACAAAAATAAAGCGCCAGTCTTACGAAGCTGTATCTGGTTATTTTATATATCTAGCTGATGACTTTTACGAGCTTGTGAAAAACATACAAGGACATTTTCGTTTTCTATATTTCTAAACAACATAAGAAAATCCAAGAAAGCCTACTTGTATAAAGAAATGATATAATTTTCGATGATACTACCTAGTATGTATTATATTAAGTATATATTAATTATTATCAGTTGGGGGTATAGGTACAACAAGTTTATTAAACAATAATTCCGTTGTCGTAAGACCACTTAGTTATGTTGTTGAAATCATTTTGTATGTTTTTCTCTATCTCATCTTGATTTTTGTCAGCATAAAGTTTGCACACGTCATCCGCATGCATAGAAGAGTATAGTGTTAAATTACGTTACATATGCTGTTAACGTGCATTATATAGCCCACTGGTCCATTTCTAATGACTGTCACTATTTTCCCATTTTGCAAATAATTACTTACCGACCTATTAATAGGACCGCGTATACCACATTCATCCATTGCTTTCGACAAGAGATTATGTTCTAAAGTGTCAAAAGTTTTTTTAAAATCGATAAATATGCCTACTTTGTGTTTTCTTTCATTTAATCTTTCATTTATATAGTCTGTAAAACTAATTATAGCCGTAGCTGTCCTCCTGCTTCCTCTAAATCCATGCTGGTGGTCGCCTAATATACAATTATCGTCTAAAAAATCAGTTATTTGCTTAACAATTACACTTTCAACTACCTTATTTATGACAGAAAGTACGGCAATCGGTCTGTAATTTTTATAACTTTTATGGCATTCTTGCTTATAAATGGTTCGAATTTTCGCCATTTTAAGCCTATCTGGATATGTACATTTTTCTACACATAAATTGATAAAATTAGCAATTACAGGACTAATTTGGTCTTTGACATATTTTAAATCTTGGGCTCTTATTCCATCAACACCAGGAGCTTTTTCACACGACAATCCATTAATTAACTTTTCAATATGGCCTGGAGTCGTTTTTCTAAATCTTATACTCACCAAGCTTTCATTAACATATTTACTTTTGTCCAAAAAATTCATATTACATTTATGGTTAATTATATCTACTTATTCTGTAAATGTTCTAGAAAAGCCTGTACAAATCGAAATGATATCACTATTACTAGAATAATGTTGTAATACAATATCATCCACACTTAATTTTTTTTACCTATCCATTGATTATACATCCAATTTTTTTCTCAAATCGTTTCCGCATTTAATAATTAACTCTTTTTCATAGTTATTCTTAGCTTGGTTCATACGTTTATTTAATTTATTTCTATATCTTGTATATTCTAACCGATAACACATGTTTTGAGGAGCAGATTTCGACCTTTTAAAAAGTTCATCTTTTTTTAGACATTAGAATTAGTTCATTTTTAATCCATGATTTATATCCATTATTTTTCTTCACTGTTTTATATTTTACAGCACATTGATATGTCTCATCGAAAATTTCACACAAATTATCACAAAGTTTTAACGGACAGTTAATTGATAATAGGTTCGACCAAAGAACTGCACTCAACTTTTCTTTCACAATTTTGTTATCAATAAATGTACTCATATGTTCAGACAGTTCGCTTTCTCCATAAATACGTGTACACAAAGTAAGTCCCGTTAAGTAAGGATCGAGTTATCTTCTGAGAAAACGACGCAGGCGGCGCCGTACTTACATATTATGTCTTCATATTTAGACGTTGACGAATTGTACCCTCCCCTGTCCCTGGAGACAAATGAGATGGGCAGCAGCGTCTCCTAATAACGATTAAAATAAACAAACCACGACGGCCAATCCGCTTGCCATGCGTGGCAACTATAGCAAATAACCTCCTATGAGACAGTCTATGAGGAAGGTCTATTTTCAGCAGTGAACTTGAATACAGACTTAAAGAGGCTGTATCGGTGATGATAAATTACTATCTAGAAGAGAATTAATAGGTAATCCTCGACTAGCAAAATGATGTTAGCTGATTATGTTCTAGAGTGTTCCAGTAAAATTATATGAACGATCTCTACTATAGTAATAGTATTTTGAGACCAACGGAAGGAATATATCAAAGGGCGGGACCGGATTCGAAACAAATTAATAGTAAATCCAATTTCTGTTTATAGGGTTAGTTACAGAACCCAAACACGTTGGTCGCTATCAACCAGCGTTAAATAATTGAAACGGGATTTAGTAGTTAGTTAATGTGTGTTCTAGCAGAATTTGTTCCCTTAACTTATTTAATACGTTAAAGTTTGTAATCGTGTTTGTCGTTATATATTACACAATATTTATTACCATAAATAAATCAAAAGAAAGATCAAAAGAACGATAGTTACACCGTTATACAAATAAGGTGACAAAAGACTTCTTACCAACTATAGGCCCATTTCCACCACCACATATAAAGAAGTATAAAGAAATTACATAATTTGCTATGATACCATCTAGTACGTATTATATTAAATACTAGCTGTACCCGCGACTTGCGATTGCGACGCGATGAAACTAAGCAACGTAGATATGCACTAAAATAATATAAAAAAGAAACGAAAAATGGGTTAACAATTACTCTAATTTATAAAAAAATAAGAAGGCATATAGGAGGGATAATCGTTTGCTGTATAGTAGCGGCGTAAATGAATCCATCACTACTTTACGTGCACCATCACACCTGACGGAGGTGCAGTAGGAGGCGACTATCGGGAAACACCAGAAAAATGTAACGGCTTTCGATATACGGCGCTATAAGGAAATCGGTTACGTTAGAGCAAAACGTAAAATACCCGGACTGGTTATTCGTACCCAGACTGGCTAGTTGTATCCACACTGGCCAGCAACGTCAAAGATACGAGATGTATTGTATTGCGATCGTCAATTTGTTTGCAAACCGTGAAAATTATAATATATCACTGCTGCAGTGGGAGAGGTCCATGTTGATTTTTACGGGCTAATGATGAAGGATAGAAGAAGAATTAATAATTTTTACGTTGTAAAGTAATGCGATAAAACTCTGAGTCCCTCTAAACTTCAGAGTATTGCGACCGTTTCTGACACACTTTACACTTCGGATCCATTTTGGCAAGTCGCTTTGTTAACTTTCATTGCAAAGTTGTAGGTGTTACGTTTTTAGCGAATTCGTGGGACAAAACACCTCCTCATCTACATCATAACCGATGTTATAGATGATGTGTTTAGCACATTATTTTAAGGAAAAACTAATTTGAGCAGTTTACCATTGTAAAGATTTGGAGCCAAGCGAAGAAGCAGCGAAGCAAGCCAAATTTCCATTACAGCCTATACATATCTGCTGCTGAAGACAGGCTTGCTCCGTATATTTCCTCACGGGGGGAAGTTTCTTAAAAATGGACATGAAATGGATGGAAAACTGGACGATTTATAAAAAAATCTGCGATCGTAGTGAAAAATTGATTATTACTAATGCGATGAATTTTGCCCATTCCAAAAAACTAACTCTCTCAGAAATATGAAGATGAACGTAGGTCTCTCCTATAGATAGCGTCAAAGGAAGATATTGGCCACTGTCGCCACACTTGGCTAGCAAGTTCGCAGCTGCAGTTTTTAATTTTAGTCGTTATTAGGAAGACGTGCTGCCCGTCTTCTGATTTGCTTCCCTCTGTCGCCTCTTATGACACCCACGGGATGCTGTGCTATAGTGGATATTCTCACACCGCCACTACACGGGTAAAATTGTACAACTTCAAAACTATGATTGGATTGATATTGTAGCTATACAACACAACGTTTTTACGTTTAATAAGTTAAAAAAAACAAACTTTACATTGCTGTATGAGTCATTCCGTCTAATCAGCAGTGATTATGAAATAGATCGCGGCTATTGAGTCTCCATACGAACGACTAGTGGCAAATCTTAGCACCGCAATTCAGAAAAGTATTCATTTGTGCAACGTCATCTAATTTTTACTACGTTTGTCAGAAAACATTTTTGGTTTAAGGAAAACATATTCTTTTTTTTGTTTAGTCTGTTTTAAGTATGAATATATTATTATAAAACGTAATTTCACTCACAAATAATTTTATTACTATTTCTAAGATTTTATGATGCCGTTGAATTAAATCAAACCATTTTTTTGAAAATATCATCGAAGACACGCTTTATTATTTTCTTAGCGATTTCGTTGAAAAAAAGATATGTTTACTTGATACCTAATTAGTTCGTAAAGAAACAGACAGACAATTCTAAAAATTATAAAAAAGTTATTATTTACTTATTTTCAGTCCCCTTAATGATTTATTTCACAAATATAATATACAATGTACAAACACAGGTAATCTCCATCTTTATTATAGGTATAAATTTAAAGAGGGATGGCGCTGTTAACATCACTTCTGAAAATAAAAGAAAACTTTCGACGCGAGCGACATATTATATGAAACATAGCACAACTTTTAAATCAATGCCTGCTGAACAAATCACTGCTACAGTAGCATAGGCAAAGAGGAAAGTTCGATCCTAGCCGAAATCAACGTTAATACATTTTTTGAAAATTGGTTTAGGTTACTTAGCGATAAAGAAAAACATTTTAAGCAAACCTTCTTATTCAAAATTTAAAAAAATTTCAACTCATTTTCAAAAAGGTTCATGAAGACCTAGATGACTATGATGGTATCACCTAGCTGGTGGTGGTTATAGGATCTCAGTGGAGCCACTAGATAGGACGATCGTGTTTGAACTCATTTGAAAGGACTCATAAAGACCTAGGTGACTGTTATGATCTCACTTTTCTGATAGAGAAATTTAAAGGTGTGTATAGGATCTCAGTGACGGCACTATTTTTAATTTTATATTATTATTAATTTATAGGAGTGACACTTCTAATTCTAGACTTTTTTTAAAATACGTTACCCCCCCCCCTCCTACACCAGGATTTTCTCCTGTATCGTGGGGGCAGTTAACAAACACAAATTGCACAAGGACAAACATCCAGACAAGGAACAATTATTTGTAGGCCATACAAATACTTGTTCCGCGCGGGATTCGAACCGGCGGCCCTCAGCAGAGCCACTCATCGCTAAGCCACTGCGTCACGGAGCTTGTTTATTTTATCATTTTTGTACAATCTTAAGCTGGGGCCACACTAATGAGAAACGGCGTTAATTATCGCGTTGATGGACGTTGAATGTAGTTAAGGCCACGACTTAACGCTTCGAAAAATATTGGTACACATAATCGTCTTATTTAAATTAAACAAAAATTAATAGGAACAATAATCTAACATTTTCATACATTTATAATTTAATTCGCTTAATAAATATAATAAATGAACTGAACTAAAATGACTTACGGTTGTTTTTTAAATGAAGCCGATATATCGATATTTTTTTCGACTTATAAAACTCCGATTTTGACTTACTGTATATTAACTTACGTTATATAGAACTCCAACATTGATACATTTATATTGATCGATATATCAAAAATAGGATATTTTAAAAAATATCACAGACCTAGTTAGGACTATTCAGTTGAACTCACCGTGCGTGTGCAAATTTCTTTGCTTAAATCCGTTCGAACCGATATCACTTCGACTGATGACTTTAACTGACCGTGTATGAGCATTACACTTTGAGCGAGAAAAAAAAAACTTCGGCGCGCGTATACCTCATGAATCGTTGGTGTTTACAGCAAATGGCACAAACTGTGTAGTCATCTCTCAGACACTAATATCTGCACCACTTAGTTTAGCTGCCTCCGACGCCACCCCAACTCTAAACGAGTTACAACTGAAATAAAGTCTGTCTTTACCTTTCTCGCAGGGGACCAAATTTGTAATGAGTTTATTAAAATTTTACTTAAATGGCTTAAGAAGAATGTAATATGAGTAATTTTTCTTTAACGGACGACATATTCCGAAAGAAAGAAAGAATATTTATTCGTACCACTAACACAGTAATGGCAAGCTAAGAAGCGCATTGGTAATCTTGATTTGGTGGAGACCAATCTTGTCAGCACTGAACACAGGTGCATAATAGTCAGTCTTTAGGTACTCTATAGGATGTATTTCGGAAATAAAAATAGAAACAGAAATTAAAAAAAACCGCTGTGGATTATAAATAATATTAATTGTAATTCATACTTATGTTTATGGTTCAGAAGACATATCTATTCTGGGAAGAACCAGCGAGAAATCGAGTGGGACATATTTTATGAAAAAAAGAACGGTTAACCATCACGTAATATGTTCAATAATTAATTATACAAAAAAATATAAATAACTTGGTAGCGATCACCTCATTCAGAGGTTATTATAATTCATAAATTCCTTAACATTATAATAACCCATTTTATACAGATTGTCCCTACCCTTTCCACCATCATACAACCAGACGTAGGCGGGTATTCACCCCTTCGTTGTCAATATTCCACACATTCGAACCAAATGGTTTGCTTCGTGTTTCGTACAGCGTACAGGATAATATGCCGGCATCTGTCTTTCAGTCCGATTACTTTCTAGGCGTCTTCAAAGCAAGGGTGAAAAAACTTTAGAGTGCTACCATACTATTCGATCGATCGCCGATCGATATCAAAGATTGATTGTGTAATGGGTTTGATCGATCGATAGTTTCTACCACACCAATAGATCAATGATAGAATAGATTAGTCGACGTCGATTGAGCTGCTTGATTATTCGAGAACCAGCCCCGCTCCTCCGACCGCTCCCTATTGTCCTAACCTAGTCAAACAACAAATGGACTATAAGCGAGCTTATTCTGGAATTTGTAAACAATTGAAGAACTTCAAAATACATGTTTTTAATTGGTGCGAACAATATCGCCAGTACAGAGCATGTGTGACGAATCTTACAAACGCAGAAATGATATTATTATGTGAGATGCTATTATGTGTTTAAGTTTATTTAATAAGATTTTTATAAGCACCTAGAGTTTATAAATGACTGAACTGTCTTTACTTATTGGTACTAGGTATAGTAAGTATAATGATTAAAGATTTTGTGTGTTTTGTTTTAATGTTGTAAACTTAGCTTAATAGTTCCTATACGTCATATCTCATTCCATTAACGTAACGTGCCTACTTTGGCTGTGCTATTTCAACAGATTAATTATGTATAATTATAGGTAAATATTTGACACTAGGTTAATTAAAAAAGAATATTTAGGCACCTGTTTGATTTTATCATATAAACATATCATTATGGATCGTATGAACCAAAAAGTGACGTAATGTTGTTTAGTGGTCTAAATTACACTTATTTATGTAGTTTAGGTTAATGTGGTACCTCTATCCTAAGACTCATTGTAATAAATATTTGAATAATAAATGCTGTCATTCATACCACAAGCTAGTTTTATTTTATAGTAAAGTTTATTTAGTGTCGTAATGGAATTCCTCATGGACGGACTCGAGTACACATTGAACTTCAATTAACGTGAAAACTAATGAATTTTCAAAGTAAAAAGTAGTATTTTCTTTTAGTCTCATTATTAATAAATAAAACAAAACATGTTTAACCTAAAATTAAATATTTTTGAAATAGTGGAATTCCATTACATAACGAACAAATTTCTAGAAATCCACCCATCTGTTGCCACTGGCGTGACTATGCGTGACTAAGATGGCTGACGTCGGTGCGCTATACCGTTCTATTTTACGGCGAGTTAACCAAATATAGCAGTGTCTTTTTTTCTTAGAACTATGTCATTTGGAACAACTTACCCTGGTAACTTTTAGCCCCGCTCTCCCCTACTACGTTTACCACAATAAGTAAATGCACACTCATTAGTGTGGTTGTGGTCTCTCTTATAGATAAAAAAACACGAAAGTAACAAGAAATAAAGGTAATAGTCATTACCGGTAATTGCGACTAATTTCCGTCTTTAAATTTTACTGGAGATGATCTTACCAAAAATAACAAACTTTGTTTCAAGTCGAGACATGCTCTTAAAAATAGTGTCAACGTAACAATAATTATCTCCAGTGTCACTCGCGAACAATCGGAATATATTATGTGAAAAGTAATTGATAGAATGTTTTCGTTACTTACGCTTTAACCCGCCCTTTTGGAAATTATGTGCACGCGTGACAATCTTCGTTCGTAATTTTTTATCGATATATTTTAAGAGACAAACTGCACTGCATTTTCATGCGTCCACTCGCTCGGCGGCTTACAATGGGATCAAACGGTGCGTTTCATCTCAAAAATCTTTAACTTTTTTGTTTCTTGACATTTTGACTTGAAATTTTGTATACGTATTCCTGAATACTTATGCTATTATATAATTAAATTATGTAAAATTATGCATATTGGGCAGTGTAAGAATAATGGGTGTCGTAAGAAGCAACAGAGGGAAACAAATCAAGAGATGGATGGATGGATGGATGGATGGGAGTCTTCCTAAGAACGACCAAAAAAAACTGCGGTTTCCAACCCGCTTGCTAAGCGTAGCAACTATGATAAATATCCCCCCTATGAAGCAATGTATGGGGGAGGCCTATATTAGAATTTAATAGTTGTAACGGTAACGGTGTACGTGGTACATAATATCCCAATGTGTAAAATGTCATTATATTATCACATAAAACAACAATTATTATTCCGTTTTGTGATAAATATAAATAAACACAACATCATTGAAGGTACCTTAAAGTAAAAAAAATCATATTTCTTAGATGGAACATTTCGATATAATTATAGGATCATCATCATCATCATCATTACAGCCCTTCACAAGTCCACTGCTGAACATAGGCCTCCCCCAAGGTATGCCACAA
>DWHP01001704.1:0-15566 GCA_018247895.1 Parnassius honrathi | reverse complement strand
TATATATATATATATATATAAAACTAGACGGCCGAGGGTTGGAGGGAAAGGGAAAGAATCCGGCGGACGATGCGGGCGGCATCGAGGAGCACCGCCTTCTGCATTTTTATTATAGTATTTATTATTATTATTGTTTTACCAATAATCACGACCTCAAAGTTATTTTACGTCACTGACCTCACATTTCTTTAGAAAAATGGCAGGTTGATACATAAAGGTTCGCATCCCCTAACCTAGTGTTATCACTTAAAGAATTACGGACGAGACCGCACCCGCAGATGCTATTACAGGCCGTGAGCCTTAAGAGCTTAAGATCAATGAAGCTTTAGAAAGTGCTGTGTTTTATGGTGAGAACCGGAAATTTTATGATAGGATAACAGCGTGATATAGCAGATTAATGTTGTTGTGTTTCATATGAAGAGAGTAGAGAACTGGAGACCTTTTTGCTGGAAACGCGGCATTCCATCTTAGTCATTAGTAGTGACAACGCAACATTGATTTTTGATCGATATGTACAAATGACTATAGGCCGCAGCACTAACAGTCCATCGACTGTGTGCTCATTTTTCACCCTTATTCATAAAAATAGTCTAATTTATATTCTATCTGTTTCCTTCTGCAATACACATTTTTAACATTTTTTACTTCTGCTTTTAGGCATATTCGCAGTTTGGTTTATCCGTTTCTTATCTATTTACTATAAAATATAAGTAACATTTCAGAAAGACAATTTAATATCTACACATTTCTCACAAATTAACTTCCCAGCTACGAAATCTGTCAAATATTTCATCTCATTCCAAAATGGCGCCACCGTGGCGGTAGGAAAGATCATGAATGCTCTCATTTTTTATTTGCAAATTATTTTAGATATATAATACGCGTGTGTGAGTGCGTGCTCCTACAATAAGTTAAGCATGATTTTGACTTGGTTTCGGCATCTCTTGAGACGTATGTTTTTCTCCGTCTATTTTTCGTTATTGGTCTGAGGTTGGTACACATTACAATTTATTCACAAATAATTTCTTCGTACTAGCCGATGACTAGTACAGAAAGAATTTAATTTCCATACGCCCCTATTCTCAAAGTAGTCGTAATTTTTTATTAGGTCGTACGAGGCATGACTTTAAAATTTTGTCGTTTGACCAGAAAATACAACTAGAATCATAATACATTGTCCACGCTATCTACAACAATGTAGTATCGACACCATAGATTTAGTATAAACTCCAGTTTCCCGGTCCAGTTCACTGGAGTTTATATTATATCTATGGTCGACACATGAGATATTTTTTATCGTTCCTTTTCAACTTCCCGCTAAGAAAATTGAAAATATTCAAAAGTAGGGAAGTTATTGGTTTCACTCCGATTTTCGAAAATCGAGTTTTCATCAAATCTTGACGTTTTGAGATCACAGGAAGGTATTCTGATTAATTTCACGTGGACGTCCGTACAAATACACACACACGTCCATGTATGTGTGTGTGTAAGTATGTAAACCTTTCATAACTTTTGAACGTCTTGATCGATTGTGATGCGGTTTGCGGCGTTGGTGATAATATGAACTGATTCGGGCTAGTAGATTTTGAGGAGTCTCAAAAAATTTTTTTTGAATAACTGTTGTTTGGGAATAGCTTTTAAACGGGTTTACCGATCGATTTCAAAAACTAATTATCCTTAACCTCAAAAAATGACGTCGAATGCCGTTTGGAAAATAAAAATTGGTTTATTCGTTCGTAGGATATCGAAGGAGAAAGAATTTGAAACAAACGTTTTTTAACATAACTTCGAGATTTCGCAACATAATTTGGTGAAATTTGGTGCACTTCGCATTTGAAGTTAGCGGGAAGTTCCTGCAGGGTTAATCAATTTTTTGTAATATATTTTGCATGCCTTAAGCGCAAAGGGCGTAGGTATGTTCTACTAGCGCCTAAGGGCCTTATCATACTATTGGTTTGCAAGCGGCTTCGAGGCGGAGCGGGCGCGCACCGAATATGTCGCGAACATATCGTGACTGCGTGTTCGCAGCGAGTTTACGATGTACAGTACGTAGAGATGTGACATACATGGAAAAATTGATACCAGGGCTTCTAAGTGTTCTAAGTTCTAAAAATACTTGAAAGTATGTGTTAGTCGCTGAGGTGAATTACTACCACGCATGTTAGTAATATAGTTCGATGATGTTAGTGTCTAAATATATTTGAATTGATTGAGATGATTTTTTGATTAAACATTTTTTTATTAACGAAATGAAATCTTTCCTTTCTACTTTTTTGCACATCTAACATTCGGCTTTATTTTATCCTTTGTTCATAAAATGATCCCACGCCAACCTTTTCTTAAAAGCCATACTTATGGATTTGTATGTACGTAGATCTATTTACAATTAACCTATGATCTATACACAAAATACACAATTTACACACAGTTTTATTTTAATTACTTATAGTTTAATCGTCATTTCCAACCAATAAACACAATAATGACTAGTTTCATTACTCACAAATAAGTAAAATACATGCAATAATGTTTCTTTTTAATATACATTTAAGGGTGAATAGTGCGAAATAGTCACAAGAAATTCTCTGAATAGCATGTTTACGTAATTATGCTCCTTAATTTATTTCCTTTAAGTATTTTATTGTTAATTTCCCGAACAGGTCGGATGGCATTTGCATTAAGTACGCAGATTTTGGTTCAAGCGTTCGGCCTACGTCGGAAATACTTGGATTTGACAATCCACTACCTGCACATCCCTACCGCGAACGTTTTGAGCAAGCCTCGCGCTGCTTGCAACGTGACGTGTCCAGCCGTTTGAGTATTAAAATACTCAAGTATTTTAATAATCAAAGGTCCAGCCGCGGTGTCAGAAATTTGAAAATCCTTGCATAGGAATTCGACCCGTATTCCATATTATCCCACTAAGAGTAAGGAGCAAAGTCATATAGATAAAAAATACTTTGAACTTCAACTTACACTTACAACAGATACTTTTATACTTGCAAGTATTTTTTGCTCGTACCAGGGCACCGTACTTTGAAGTGAAAACCTGGTTTTAAAACTTGGTAGCGTAAATACGTCTCATCACTACGGTACACTCAGTAACAAAATGAAATCCGACCAGGTTTTGTTACTTCGAAGACGCAGGAGGCGAAAACAAATGCATTGACGATTATGGTAGGATCCATTATCAAATAATCGACTGGAAGAGAGCGACTACTTTGTATTGTTTTGCAAACGGATACAAAATAATCCTAAAAAATTTCGTTCCTAACTGCGAAAACTTAAGACACGAAGATACTCATTTGAGAATATCAGTGTCACCTGAAGAAAGGCTCGTAACTACTATATGTTTTAAACGTTTGTACGAGAGTGTACAAAATGATTTCCGCGCTGCTATTCGCGGCGATCTCGTTGTGCGTCCGCAACGTTTTCGCTACCCATGCGCGGCTGATTCGTTGCGCGTCGGCGACGTATTCGCTGCACGCCCTCTCTGCCCTGAAGCTGTTCGCAAACCGCTAGTATGATAACACCCTTAAATCAAGAATTCGATGTTTTGTCGCATGAAATTGTATCTAACAATCCATATAAGCACACTGTCAGAAACATAAATGATTGTTGAACTTATTAATATTTTTTAAATAGATTAATTGCCATTTTTACATAAAAAGTGGTTTTAGTGGCTTATGGTGTAAATTTATCAAGTCCGCATGGAGGGTTAAACACGATAACTTTTGAAAATATCAATCGTTTAACTCAATCTGTTTTTTTGATTTCTTGATTTATCATGTGGGAAGCCATGGAATGTAAATGGCTGTTTAATTTTATTTTGTTTAGTTATAATTATTTGTTTCGGCTGAGAAATTATGAAATATTATAAAACATATTACTTTTAATATCGCTTAAGGTCAGCTGTGAACTTTTGAACGGCAGCAATGAAATAATTAATTGAACTTTTAAGTGCCGTTTTTTTTTACACAACTTCGTTGGAAAGCTTCGTGACGAAACCTACACGTTTCAGTAATTAAATGATAATTACGAAGATTACCGTTACAGTTTATTAAAGCCCACTGTTGAACATAGGCCTCCCACATGGATTGTCCCATAGGGAGGTTATTTGCCATATTTGCCACGCTTGGAAAGTAAGTTGGCAACCGCAGTTTGTTATTTTTAGTCGCTATTAGGAAGACGCTGCTGACCGTCTCCTGATTTGTCTCCCTCTGTCGCTTCTTACGACACTCACGGGATGATGTGGGGTAGTGGATATTCTTATACCGCCACTACACAGTCAATTTCGAAAATAAATGGAACTAATTTTACGGTTTTATTTATTTGTTCATAAAACTAAATCTAAACCCGAGCATACTACAAGATATCAAGATACTGTAAGCTTGTTCTATGTAAATTGGACCAAATTTATCGTCAGTCTAATATCCGTCAACAGTTAACACGCATTGACACAAAATGTTTTATTCAGTATATATTTTTAAAAGATGAGGTTAAAGTTACAGGCTATATGCGTCCCACTGCTGAGAACGGGCCGAGCATTTATTTCTGAAAGGGTTTAGAGCAAGGAAATGTCCGCCACGTTGCCCCAATGCGCGTTTGCGAACTTTACATGTCTTCCAAATATTTTTTTCTTTTTTCTCAGATGTGCAGGCCTCCTTACGGTGTTTTCCTTACCGCCGACCACGTGGTAAATCAGTCCTTAAAATTGTAATTAACAATTACATTGGTGTCTGTGAGAATAGAACCCGGTTTGCTCGCTTACTGTGAAATTTACACCGAGTGCTACTCTTATATACTTCCACACACTGTTTTCTTGATGATAAGTATGACTTTATCCACTGCAATGTCAGTCCTCTTATTCCATACTTTTCTAGCTTACGTTAAGGTGTCAGGTGTAGTTTAGGTAATTTGTTTTTACGGTGATTTACACTGTAAAATGGTAATTTAAAAAAAATCATAAGCCCCGCTTTATAGTTAGTTCAGTTAGTATGCAGTTTCGTGATCTAATTTAAAGTATTTTATGAATACCACCGGTTTATTGTTCAGTTTGGAGGTAATTTGGATTGTTTTCTATCGAGAAAATTTTACGGAATCGTGTTTTCGCCTAACATAGTACTTAACTCAACCCTTGAAATATAACCTACTCAAGAAAAAAAATCATTGAATCAGTTCTTTATCTGCTAAGATATCATATGAAATTCCTTACACAATAGTCCAATATGAAACTTTCTCATCTATTTTCCACCATTGGGGCGCTATATTTTCTTAAAAATTTGATGTTAGCAGCCTTTAGGTAAAGCCCATGTAATAAAAAAGCATTATTAAAGTTGGTTAAAAATTTGCGAACATATCGCGTTAACGTACATGAAGGGACAAATACTCGAATTGCGAACCACTTCCTTTTTGAAGTCGGTTAAAATGTGTACTTTACTCGTACAGAAAGGTTAATAAAACTAAAATATAACAAATTCACGTAGACCGGCAAATACTCTGTAACGAATATTAGCATAATCGCATTCATTCGTTATGATTTATTTACAGCCTACATAAAATACGGCCGACGTAAAACTTTTCGGGAAAATTCGTTTTTTAAATTACGATCCATCGCCATTTTTAATTTGCCGCCTCTATAACTCGTAATATTTACATGTCTTAAAGAAAATTTAGATTAAATTTAAGAATAAATGAAGCGGCTTTCTTCCTAGAGATTTCTTTTTATAAGTAACAATGGCCACTACTTCGAGTAAGGGCGTCGTGAGAAATATCATCCCGTGTGGTTGTGCGAAGGTTTGGCGGGGCGAACAATCAAGCGGACTGTATTAGCGTGGTACAAAAGGAACCGTGTGTATCGTAAGAGACGGCAGCGGGGAACTGATACAGGAGATTAAGAGCAGCATCTTTCTTTTCAGGAATTGCAAGCTCTCCTGCCAAGCATGGCATTATAACAAATATCCCTCCTGTAAGGCAAACTATGTGGGAGGCTTATGTTGAGATCTTCAAAAGGCTTTAATAATGAAGCGTGGCAACTATAAAATCCCCCTATGAGGCTATTGAGGGGGTGTTGGTCAGCAGTGGACTTTAATAAGCTGTTACGGTAAGGAGTTTTGGCGAGAACTTGACTGCCGTCAGATTGCTGAGCCTGTTTTATTATTTACATAATAGCTTAAAGTAAATATTGATACCTTCTATGTCCTCGTAATATATACCTCAAAATCTGAAAACTAGATTGTACAACCAGTGCGTGTTGCCAGTGATGAGTTATGGATCTAAGACTTGGTCCTTCACTGCTGGCCGTATGAGGACGCTCAAGGTCGCTCAACGAGCTATGGAGAGGGCTATGCTCGGGGTTTATCTGCGTGATAAACTTAGAATTGAGGATATCTGCGGTAGAACCAGATTGACTCAACGGATTAATAAGCTGAAGTGGCAATGTGAGGGCCATATAGCTCGAAGAACCGATAGCCGATGGGGAAAAAATGTTCTCGAGTGGTAGTCTCGTACCGTTAGGCGCAGTGTAAGGCGAAACACTCCCCCACCCCACTGGATGGAGTGACTACCTGATAAGACATGCAGGAAGTCGATGGATGCAGGTGGCTCAGGACCGTGTTTTGTGGTATTCCTTGGGGGCGGCTTATGTTCAGTAGTGTGTGCCTCAGCGAACATTCCAGAGGCACTACAATAACGCGGCAATCCTAACAGCACCCTGAACGTATTATTGTATTGGACACGCAGGACATTGTATGTCCGCTGCGTGTATCTAACCCACAAGTTGCACAGTAAAAGCACTGACAATACGCTTCAAAAAGTGTTACTTTAACTTCTTTAGTACATCGTGCAAATCCAGCATATTACTTTCCAGCATAAAACTTTTCAATGTACAAAGTTCGGGAAAATTCGTTGAGCCAATAGAATAAGCATAATATAAGAACTGTGTTTAAAAATTTCAAACACTATTGTTACTAAAATCTTTAAAAATGAATAAATAGTATACTGTTGCCGTCAACTCAAACAGGAATTCATAAAAGAAAGACCAAATATTTCACATATTCACATCATAATATATTATCATAAAATAATCCAATATCACAGGGTATACAGAATATCATAGTAAATAATTTCACATGTACTTATACTTTTAGCCTCCTAATAATTAAATAACAACCGCTTCTGAGCTTTATTCCTAACAAGTTACTTTTTCTAAGCCTCGAACCGGAATGCCCTTCTCTTACGAGTGTTATCCTCCCTTCTTAAAATCCCCTCCACTGGTGTAGTATGCATTCGTAAGAACGACCGTATCTATGATTGATTGATTGAATGATTTTGGGTTGCCATTGTACAAGTAACCATCACGAATAAGCAGAATAAATACAGACTCATTTAGAGTTACCAGACGGAAGCTAACAATACTTTAAACCGAGAGAACAAGAAGCTTTTTCTATTCTACGCTTGTATCAATAGTTTTCTATCACGTTTTTACTAACTTGCTTTCGTGTAAGCTCGTTCGGGTCGAACTTAGTAATTTATTTTTCAGTAATTTTGCGGTGAGCTAGAGACTTGAACATTATTTAAACTAGCTTAACATTAGAAGATAATATGATAATATTAAAAATGAGGTAAATTAAAAAAAAATAATACATATAATAATATTTTTTTAATTTTAATGTATGTTTACAGATTTCCTGGAAATTGCTGAAACCATTTTAATGATTCTTATTATATTAAATAGATTGTATTTTAAGGGGGGTATAATATAAGTTTAAATAAAACATTTCACCCCCGGGGTGGTTAAATAGGGGATGAAGCTTATGACGCAACTATTTAGACGACATTTAAGTTGTTATGTAAAAGTTATACTCCTTAGTCAAAGGAGTAAAATAATTTTTATTGAATGAAGGTAACCTATAAGCACACAGTATTTCTGATGGTAAGTGGATGCCGTGGCCCTTAAGCAAGTACACCTGTCATCAATCAATGATCAAAATATATCCCTGGTCACCTCTGAGAATTTGGACGGAACACCCAGTTACTAATAAAAAGTTCTCTGTTTCTCTACAATACAGTAGCATTGAGCTGCTATTTAATACTGATATTCTGTGAGAGTTTGGTCCTTCTTACGTACATTCACTGATTTGTCGGTAACAGTTGAACCCATTTTTATGTTTCTACTTATATTAAAGAGGTTTTACTTCAGGGGGTTTTAATTTAAAACACATTAAAAAGTAGAGCTTCTTCCTCTACCGGTTGAATGGCCCAGTTCAAAAAGTCCTTAAGTGCTTTTTTCTGTTTTGGAATGTTCGCACGTAAACTTTTATTTTGGTCCTTAAAACGATACTGTAAAAAGCTTAAAATGACACTTTAGAAAACGTCTGATAATCTAAAATATTTAATTTTAAAGGAAAAAAAATATTAAAAATACTTGGACTTATAACAAAACCTTTTGAACTGAAAATTAGAAGTTAGATTTTTTTTTAATTTTTATTGACTAGTCTAATATTAGTAAAATAGCTCAAATACACAAAACAAAGCTTTTATTCTTATAGGTAGGTACACTCCTCTCTTATGAACTAAAATATGAAAAAATTTAAGTAAATCTAAAAAAAATTTAATTCTATTTATCCTAGATAGTAATACATATAACCTATTTGGACTCATCCACTTGATCTTCAGCCGCATGATTACCCTAACATTCAGTTATTTCTATAATATTTGTATGAAAATCACTGGACTAAGAGTCTAAGATGATTTAAAAATCAATACATAAGAATGTGTTAAAATTGAAACAAATATAAGAAATATTGAATTAATAGACCATAGAAAATGAAGAGCTTTAACTGGCTGTCTTGCCAGTGCATAAAATCCGTAAGCTGACTTAGGCCCTACTTGAACTTGGCCATTCAATTACAAAAAACCATGCGCATATTATAGGGATCTAGTTACATAAATAATGAGTAAGCATGATTTTAAAAAGTTTTGCATGGCCTTATTAAAAACCAATCGTTAATTATAAAATCATAATCATTAATAAATTAGTAATTTTAATCTGTGGGTAACCGCGATTAACTATGACATCTGGACGTTAAACATCTCAGTACCCCCCGTGACAATGGGTGCTATAAAGAGCTTGAAACATCGGGAAAATAAAAAAGTTAATATACGCGATAAAATCCGTCAAAACTAGTTATATTTAAATAAATAGTTATCGCTTAAAAACGAGAACTCGAACATCAAAGTTTTTTCCGGCGATTTAATTGTTTTTTTATCACACTTAATATAGAGAATTTAAAAAATCCATCAGTTGCAATCATTTTCATTTTAACAAATATCTACTATCGCCTATTAAAGTAATTAACGGGTATAATATACCCCACAACGTTTTCGCACTTTGAATTTATATATGAAATTAAATTATTACCAAATCTTTACGCTCAAGTAAAACAGCACCTTTATCGACACATCCCTTTCGCAGTTGTAACATGGTACGCAAATAGTTAAATGAGGTATTGGTAAGTAACGTCTAGTATGCGGAAGTTACTTACGAATTCAAGCTATCTGAAGACACTTAGGAATATTATATTTATTACATTTAATTTAAACTGAAGAAGAATCTTCTCTTAACTACGAGTTGTGTTCCTCAGCGATCCGTTCTCTCTGCAAATCTTTTCCGACTGCATATTAATGATATGCTCATTTCCGGTATTTATAGGTATGCAGATGATAGCACAGTTGTAGAGAGGTACAGTCGGGATCATATTTAGTCCGAAAAAGTAGCTATGGTTGAGTGTGCGAATCTCTCACTGCAGGCAGTCTCTGAATGGGGCAACGCCATTGTTGTGAGATTCAATGCCTACAAAATACAAGCGTGTTTTTTTACCGCTAAAAGGAGCCAGCCCACCCTGGCTCCTACGTTTCGGAATGTATTCTTGGAGTACGCTGACCACCTACAATTGTTAGGGGTTGAATTTTCTCCAAACCAGAACTACGGGCGGTTCATTGCGTTCAGGGCCAAAGCAGCCACAACAAGACTAGGTGTACTGCAAGAGTACAGCTGAACTGCACACCGGGGCAGCTTGCTGGTGATGCAAAATACCACCTGGCAGCATTGGACTCAGTAGAGGAACGTGCTAAGAGGCTATTTGTTAATATTGATTTGGTTGAGTTGAACAATCTTGCCAGCCTCGAGCACAGGCGCAGAGAAGCTAACCTTTCGGTATTCTATAGGATGCATTTCGATGAGTGTGCACAGGAATTATACGGTATATTCCCCCTCTCCTTTCCGTCATCGGTGAACCAGGTGGTCGGCGGGTGTTCACTCTTTTTTTGTGATTGGAACCAAATGGTTTGCTTTGTTATGCGTACATCAAAGGAGTGATTTTTGGTGCACCACTTACCACTAGATGGGGTTTTGGTCAAGCATCACTCATCGACGCTAATAATCAGCATTAACAAAATGGTCTCAAAATAAAAACGTATAGATAGGTATAAATCACAAACAAGCACACAGTTCAACTTATAGTAAGTATATGCTGTGGTCCATATACATCTACATCTATCCTCGATTAAGAACCAAAATGTAGATGCATTTTCATCCTTTAGGACTAAGATAGAATGCCTTGTTTCCAGTGAAAAGGGTCTCCGGTTCTCTACACTCATCATACGTAACACAGCAGCATAAAGCTGCTATTTTAAACTGGTATTCTGTGAGAGCGTGGTTCTTCCTCTGTCGAGCAGATAATATAGCAGCAGCCTGTCAAAATATATTTTATTCGAAGTTATTATATACATACAATTTTATGATGAGTTTATATTCACGTCAATAAATATACCTTGACAGTGCCTGTCACCGAAACAACCCGCAAAATTGGCGCGAAAACTGACAGCGCTGACATTTGTGAACTGTCGCCCGTTAGTGGTGCGTATATTATTTGTCAACGTTTGACTTCGGTTTGATCGAACTATTAAAAATTGTATACTTGTCACTTGCATGACTGACTTGACACTAGTATAATTTTATGAGTAGAAGCTACAATTTAAAAGAAGAGATAAATTAGTTATTTCTGTTATCATATTGCGTTTGGTACTGACAAGTATTAGAATTTCGGAAGTTTCAAATGATTTTCCAATATCACATGATATTTCAATCCCAAAAATATTAAAACAATTTATTTTTTTTACGACGTGGTAGAATTATGCTAAGTTTATTATGAAGTTGCAGCGTAGCTCTACCTATATACACTTCAATTGTATAAAAAAAGCAAATCATACATGTCTACATATAGCGAAGTCAGAATTACCACAACAGGCCATTGAATCCAACATTGTAGTAGTCATAAATTTCCACTTAGTTAAACTCTTGGCACGGCTGAGACGCGACTTACGTTCATATGACGCAGTGGAGCTGGGCACGTCCTTTGTCCTTACTGAAACATCACCATGCTATAAAAACTAGTAAAATTATACGCCGGATGAGAGTTATTTGTCAGTACTAAATTGTGAATTGGGTTGGAATTTTTGCTAAATTATTTTAACTGAATATTACTTGACTGACTTATATTGTTGAAAGCCAGGGACTTTAATCATGATAGTTCCTATGCGAAGAAGACTTCATCATCCCATTACGTTCCGTGGGGTGTCTTATGAGGTTGTATAAACTGCCTTTTTGGTCTAGGTGTCGTAACTTATGATATTGAGGGTCCAGGTTCAGATCCTGGGTCGGGTAATAATCCGTTACTAGGTTTTTCTGGCAAGAAATTCATAGTAGCAGACCAAAGTCAGGAAGTTGATTGTGTTACACCCCGTGCCTCGGAAAGGACGTAGAGCCTTTGGTTCTGCACCTGATCTCTCCGGTCGTGTCGGATTACCGTCCCTCGGAATATGAGAGTAGGAAAATAAAGAGTGCACCCGTGCTTGCGCATTCGTAATGGCACGCTAATACTCTCCTGCGCAAATGGCTAGTCTTCATTAAATAAAAATTATTCTATTCTATTCTACTGAGACGGACCGCCGTGACCGATATTCGATTCGGAGAACATTATGAGATGACCGTGGGAGAAACCAAAGAAAATCTTGTGGTGTCCTATAAGTGGCAGTAATAACATCCTATCCTATGGATAGTATATAGTGGTATGAGACGTTTGACACTGTGATCGTCAAATCGTCGTAAAGTAAATGATAAACGAGTGATGAAAAACAACAACCAACCCACTTGCCGTGAGCATCCACTACCTGTATCATCCCGTAGGTATCGTAAGAAGCGGCAGCTGGAAACTGAAAAATTAGATGAGCAGCAGCATCTTCCTGATAAGAAATCAACATAATTCAAAACTGGAATTGCCAAACCGCTTGCCAAGCGTGGCAACTATGGCAAATATCCCTCCTATGCGACAATCTATATGGAAGGCAAATGCTCAGCAGCGGACTTTAATAGGTTGTAACGGAAGAACAAGAAATAGAATTTCATATTCCTTCATTTCGTACATGAAAAGCTTTGTCGAAATAGATAGAGCTTCGAGATGTTTGAAACGGATTTTTCTGATAGATTTACACTCAAAAGTTCCAAACGATGTGTACCCGCGCTAAGTCATAAGGGTAGGTACAAAGACTCTTTGTAAAAGTTTGAAATAACTTCGTACTGATAAATAAGCGTGTCAAGAAGGAACTTCGCTTAGTAGCGGAACTTATTGTCATAAGAAATTTTTGTAATATTTATTTTAAAGTTAGTAAATTGTCAACCAGCTTGCCAAGCGTAATAGTTCAATGCATATGTTGTATTTTATAGAATATGGGTGACAAACGGGCACACAGTCAACCTGATGGTAAGTGGATGCTATGGCCTATAGACATCTTACATCCGTCTTCGATAAAAATCAAGATGCAAATGCGTTGTCAACCCTGAGGACTACTCCGACTTAGGACTACTTGACGATTACGTGGCGCAGTGACTCAGCAATGAGTTATAGCACTGAGTTTCACGGGTTCATATCCTAAAATAGTTGTTCCGTGCCTGAATGTTTGTCCTTGCGCAATTCATGTTTGTCTACATCTACGGTACAGGTGAGAATCCTAGTGCGGCGTAGTGGTGGGGTAGTATCGTTTTCTTTAAAGAATTAATCCTAAACTAAGACTGAATGCTTCGTTTCTATTAAATAAAGGTCAGCTTAGAACTGTGACGAAACGAAATTGCAAGTTTTGTTTTTTTATATTACATTATAATTTGATTTTGAAAGAGGTTTGTTAAAACTGTTTTTCGGAGTTTCTACAAATTAAGGTTTTTCAGGAATTAAAACAAATGTAAACACACACTATTTATTATTGATTACATGTTAGTACATTGTAAGTAATAGAATATAGTATTTTTATTCAATATTTACGAGCAATTCTTATTGAAAATCATTTTTTCTTTAAGAGCCATTTAGAAACCAAGCGGTTTTTTTTCAATATAACACAGTTTGCACAAACTATTTATAAAACTTATTTAAGAAGCAATAAAATATTTCAACTTGTTAATAAATGAATGTCCGACTCGTTGATAAAAATTATCATGGACGCGGAGAGCGGGAAATCACCTCGCTTCGATTGCGAATAACGTTCATTTTACCATAATCTATATCATATACAAGTTTTCAATCAAAATCCCTGATCTACTCGATATTATAATTATATCGAGTGTCCATTTCTTTCTATTAAGTATCTTGATCGAAATCCTAAGATTTAACTCGTAATCCTGGTTTCATCAAAATCCACACTCATCAAAACAAAAGTTAGAAAAAGTACAACATTCTGTAGACACCAGGAAAAAAACGCTAATGAGGCCAATGCTAAGGTCTAAAATAGGTTTTTCTAATCTATTTGAACAACCTATTTAATTATAGTGTTATTTTGAAACAAAAAAAACTTGTTGGTTCTTTCCAGGATAGAGTATTTTTCAAACAGGTGTTAAAAATAAAAATTGACTTATAGTACGCATTATTTCATATTTATGTTAAAAAATATATTCTTGATATTATACTTTGAATATTATTCTTAAGAAGCTTTTTTATTAATGAGATGGAGGACAAAAATTTTAATTGTATTTTTCCAATAAATAAATCAATATGTAATCATTGTGACATTACATAATATTTGAACATACTTTGTTACACTTTATTTAATTCAACACGCTGTAAAGCCAGGCTACTGCTACTATTGTTATTGTGCTGCAATGGGATCGAATGGGTCGGTCCGACTGGGGAAGAACCACGCTCTCTTAGAATACCGGCGTCAAATAGCAGGTTAAAGCTAATTTTTCGTATGGTGAGTGTAGACAACTGGAGATCCTTTTCATTGCAAATGAGGCGTTTCATCTTAGACCTCGGGGTGATAACGCATCTTTATTTTGATTCATAACAGAGGATAGATGTAAATGTTTATCGGTCATCCACTTACCATCACGTGGACTTTGTTCGTTTGTCACCCTTATTTTATAAAAAAATATAGATGAATCTTATTTATTTCAATATTGGCAGCACTGTTCTCGTAACGCTCCCTAACAGCCTAGCAGCAACCGAGTCTAAAATAAACCTGCAGAATTAAAATCCAACAATATACTTTATGTCTGTAATTGAGATATTACACTCGCTCTGTGGGGCATGTTTCAAATTAGTGCATCAAATAATTTCAGTGATAACCGCCTGTAAAGGACATCAAAGCATATGACCAAAATTATATAATCGGATGTACATAAATTATTTTGACTATACGCCGTAGTAATAGGAAGTAAAAAGCTCCCTATTATGTATTGTGTTAGTAACGGTGGATTCTAGATAATATCTTGATAATGCTGTGGTTATATAATATAGCATATTATAATGAATTGAATATTAGTCGGTACACGAAGTTGATGAATAATGTCTATGTACATCAGACGATCTATATTCATCGTGAATGTGATGGGATACAACGATAGTGGATGATGACGATGATGATGAGAAGGGAATATCTTTTTGAAATTAAAAATAATTACCACTCATTTTTTAAGCCTGTGCTTGCTTGACTTAAATCCCACATGTGGTGGTAAGTCGTGAAGAAGCCCTAAATGGTGAATCGCGCTACCTAAGCGTAACAAAAGCTTATTGAATAAATTAAACTAATTTTTACGGATTTTACTGTGCTTACCCCTTCAAGCGCCATAAAAATCCCATGCAGTCGCATGCGCCCGGCAAACCCCGAGCGGTCGCATGCGACCGCACCCACCCACAGCACTTAAAACCATTAAAACTTATATTTAGAAACTGCTTTTCTATGAAAAAGTTCACCATTATAAAATCTATACAAAATACTCTATCCTGTGGTTTAAACAAAAGTCAGGTTTTACTTCATTACAAAAATATTTTATTGTATTTTGATAACAAAAAAAAACATACCAACGGAATGTCAGCAGCGTGAAAATCAATATATATTACTCGAAATTATTTACGTATAAAGGATAAATTATCTTCTTCTAATTCTCACTTTCATTACAATTTTATAATAAAACACTATACTAAGACACTAATAAACGTAGATTATAAATAAATATTCAT
>DWHP01001703.1:0-15567 GCA_018247895.1 Parnassius honrathi | reverse complement strand
ACATTCATTGCTATGCAGACGACAGCACTGGTGATGCTCTTTACACCGGCCGTGCCAATATTTCTCGGGAAAACGTCGTCGAGTACCGGGACAAACTTGTGTCTGAAGTTGAGACGTTGTTGAACAAAATCTCGGACTGAGGGCGACGAAATCTAGTCCAGTTTAATCCCCAGAAGTCACAAGTTTGCACGTTTACCGCTAAAAAGAGCCCCTTTGTCGTATCTCATCAACTTCAAGGCACTCCCCTTGTTGCCTCAGCCAGTATCGGAATCCTCGCCGTCGACATATCGAGTGACGTGCAGTTTTGTGGTCGCTTGGAAGAGAAGGCCAAATTGGCCTCTAAAGAGCTTGGCGTGCTCAGCAGGACAGTATTTCATTCCGGCTCACAGCCTGCAACTTTACAAGGCGCAGGTTCGACTGCACATGGAATACCGTTCCCATCTCTGGGCCGGGACTCCCCAGTGCCAGCTCCTTCTATTTGATCGCATCCAGCGCTGAGCAGTTCGAACCGTCGGCGACCGAGCTCTTTCCGATCGGCTTGACTCACTGGCACTGCGGAGAGTTGTTGCATCTCTTTCCGTACTTTATCACATCTACCACGAGGAATGCTCTGAGGAATTGAACGGACTAATTCCAGTCGCACAGTTTTACCATCGCACATCGCGACAAAACTCGCGTTACCATCTAGAAGACTGGCGGTCCATCACTAAGCAATTTATAAGAAGTTTTCTTCCTCGTACAACTTCCTTGTGGAATCAACTACTACTTACTTAGGGACTTAGGGACCTTTAAGACAAGAGCCTATTCCTTTTTAAAAGGCCGGCAACGCATCCGCATTCTCCCTGGTATTGCAGCTGTTCATGGGCGGCGGTAATCACTTACCATCAGGTGAGCCGTATGCTCGTTTGCTCCCTCTTCTATAAAAAAACCTCCAAATTTCCAAATTAAACTATATTTCCTGATGCAAATAACATAAAATACAAATTGACCAAATAAAGACGCTTTTATCTGTAGACAAAGGTTGCCAAATTGATGCAATAAAGTGTATTTCAAAATAAGAAACCGTGATTCTTTTTTATGAATTCTTTTAAACCACAGTCAAATAAATCCATCAGCCATGATAACAATCTAATTATACTAACAATTTACATACAAAATTTGCAAGAAAGAGCATAAAATAGGAGATTTCACTAATTCGGATAAATTAAGTGTTATGTCGCCAAATACTTCGGTTTTAATGAAACATATATTAATACATTTAGGTACATTATTCTAATGAAACATTTCAATTAGATTTGCGAAGCAGACAACGTCATTTTTAGCCGAGTAGTGGCGGCGAAAGACCTATCTTCTAGGTGTTGTAAGAAATCAGATAACAATAATTTGACGTCCCGGTGCAGTGGCTTAGCAATATATAGGTACTGCAGTGCTAAGATCCACGGGCTCGAATCCCGCACGGTATTTATATGGCCTACAAGTAATTCTTTCGGTTCTCGATGTTTGTCCTAATGCAATTTATGTAATCCTAATGTTAAAGTAGCGTTTATTTAAAAAAAATGCTAAAAAAACCGCCTATCAAGTATGGCAACTGTGGCAAATAATCCCTACTACAGAGACATCTTACTATTGTTAAAAGTTACAGCATATATACGTCCCACTGCTGGGCACAGGCCTCCTGTCATTTCCAAGGGGATTTTAGAGCAAGGAAATGTCTCCTGCGCCAAAGCGTGTTGGCGAACTTCACATGACTTCAAAATATTTTTTTTCTTTTTTCTCGGACATGCAGGTTTCCTGATATTTCCCTTCATCGCTGAGCACGTGGAAGATCAGCACTTAAAATTACAATTAACAATTTCGTTGGTAAAATTTACATCCGAGCTACCACAGCTTGACGGCTTGTCTTTCTATTGGGGATGCTTGTGAGCTTTTAATGACCAGTAATAAAAATAATAAATGAAATCTATTTGCAATAACAAGTTAATTGTAAGGAAACATTAATTATTTCTATATATAGCTGTCAGTATCTGTATGACAGTTACAAGATATAATATCATGACTAGTAACACCTTGAGGAGCTCTAAATCACGTTAGTTTAATTCAATTATTTTTCTAAATCTTTTATGCACGATTCCTATATACCAGAAACGTTTCGTTCTCCGTAACCATCCGTTGTATTACATACGAGGTACATATAAAAACAATTATAGTACCTCGTAGGTAATACAACGTAAATAATAATTAGACTTTAGACGGTTCCTAAACAGTACTGGTACATTGTTTTAAAACAAGTCCAGAGGTTAAAACAGTAATACAAAAACTGTATGTGTAAAATAATTACTGAAAATAGAAAAGTTTTTTAACCTATGTTACTTCTACAAATAAGGTGAATTTCACTACACCTCATATGTTTAAGACCCATCGAGATAAGGCTACAGAGCGTGCCGAATAAGTAGATACATATTACATACACACATACATAAAAGCTAAAGTTACAGCCTATGTTACAGCCACGTCCCACTGCTGGGCACAGGTGTCCTCTCATTTCTGAGTTGGTTTTAGGGCAAGGAAATATCCGCCGCGCTGCCTCAATGCGTGTTGGCGAACTTCACATGTCTTCAAAATATTTTTTTTCTTATTTCTTAGACATGCGGATTTCGCCATGATATTTTCGTTCACCGCCGAGCACGTGGTAAATCGGCACTTAAGATTGTAATTAACAATTTCATTGGTGCCGGCGGGGATCGAACCCGGTTTGCTCGCGTACTGTAAAATTTACAGCAGGCGCTAACCATCTGAGCTACCACGGCTCCTCTGAGCTATAACGGCGCACACATACATACATACATACAACATACAAACCAAGCATAAATGCTTTTAAGTTACGTGACCATATTCAAATTTAATGTAAACGACAAGACTCTATCGAAACGGCAAAAGCGTACGCCGACACGCGCATGACCATCATACATCAACATAATTACCAACTTTTTCGATTAGAACATTTCCGTGAGTACATTAAGGTCCAAAAGTAATGGCGCTCAAAACTCGAAGCACAACTAATCTTTAACACCTACAACATCAATGATATATGGACGAACTGTCGATATGAATATAAACATGGATTTATTATATTTAAATAAAACTAGGTTTTATCGCGTAAACTAAGTTAGTTGGATCTTTTAAACTACGCAACGAATTCTGATGCGGTTTTCATCAATAGACAGAATAATTCAAGAGGAAGGTTTATAATATTATGTATAATACACGCATACCTTGTCGGAATCCGAAAATCCCCCGTACAAAGCCGGGGCGAATCGCCAGTAGTATTACATTTTACGGGATTACAAACCGTTTTATTAATATAAGAAATAAACTATTCTTAAGCAAAATATTTTGTTGTATGCGAATTTATTTTGCTTAATTACACAATTAAAAAAACAATTAATTAATTGTATTGTATGTTACGGCGTTTTAAAGATGAAATTAAAAATGTATCGTGGTTCAATATATTCGTAGCGAACTAATGAATTTAATACAAACATAAAGAAATCCATAGAGAAGTTTCTATGTACAAAACACTGTTAAAAATAAACAAAGAAACCTTTATCTGACAAAACCAAGAAAAATTAACACGAGATAAAAAATACAAGAAAATTTGTGTGAAGTTAGCTAACTATCGGAGAAGCGAGTAGGGGAGAAATCGGCATATGAGGATAATTTAGAAATAAAGATACATTGTATGTATTTACAATTAAACCCTTTCGTTTCCAAATATAAGGATATGTCGTCTATAAGTTTGATCGATCTAGATATTTAAGTATGGCATATACGTAAGTGATGCCATCTGTCGAAGGCTACGAGATATTTTTATCAATTCAAGACTTCCGCAGATTGGGGTGGATGATCCGCTACCACTACATAGTTTGTGATATTAATGTTATTGCAGAATAATTATTATTAATAAAATTTAAAGCAGTCTTATAGGAATCAGAAGCTCTCCCAGAAATACAAAATAGTCGCACATACTTCGGTCCGGAGGACATTTCATAATATTTGAACTAGTTTTGCCCCGCTCTAGACTAAATTTCGGTCACGGCGGCCAGTATCAATGTAGACTAGCCATCTGGGCAGTACAGGATTATCATGCGTTAGTGTATACGCAAGCACTGGTGCACTATCTATTCCCTCACTCTCTTATTCCGATGGGACGGTAATCCGACAAGAACGGAGAAATCGGGCGCAGGATCTGCGGCTTTATTTGCTTTCCGGGACGCGTTGGTAAAACGCCACTTACTTCATGACTCCAGGCTGCTACGGAGAATTTCTTGACAGAAAAACCCATTAACTTATTTTGTTCTGAACCGGGATTCGAACCTCATGATCTGTACCCGCGTTTACGATCACTTGGCCATTGACACATTCAAAATAGAAAAGTTTAAAATAGTCCTTCACAGTTACTACAAACTCCAGTAAATACAACATAGACGCTCATACTAGTTCAAGTATTATGTACCCGATAACAAAAATATCCTATTACTTGTATTTCCTGGTATCGGAACGCCTCTACACAGCCCACATTAAAAAATAGTGACGTATCGGAGAGCCGTTGGACCAGGCAACCATTTTCTAAAATCGAATAATCCGAATTGAAAAACGGCCAGCTGTAATCACCAAATCGCATTAAATCGTAATGTCTTGGACCGGTCCCGCCGGTCCATGTTTTATTATGTTAATATATCATTTGTATATACTGTTATATAATAGATCGGAGTTAATTTATTTGGTCACTATAGAGCCGATGACCGTTTTAAGTGTTTTTTTATCTGTCACCTATTTCGCGAGACGAGTTTGGCATTCTTAAATTGATAGGCGCATACCGTATATAAAAATCATTTTTGGGCTTTTAAATAGATACCATAGATAAAAAATTAATATAATAATTAACCTATGTGTTCCCCGTCCATATATATATGAAAAACTTTGTTCTTAACTTCTCTGAGGTTTTTTTGGAATATGAATATCATTTTGGGCTTTTACTGATACGTAACTTAAGTAAGTCTTTGTATTCATATTCATATTTTTTTTATTTTATAGAATAAGGGTGACAAACGAGCACACAGTCCACCTGATGGTAAGTGGATGCTATAGCCCATAGACATTTATCCTCAATTAAGAATCGAAATTCAGATGCGTTGTCACCCCTGAAGACTAAGATGGAATGCTCATTTTACAGTAAAAAAACGTCTCCGGATCTCTACACTCACCGCACGAAACACAGCAGTATTAAGCTGGTATTTTACACTAGTATTCTGTGAGAGCGTAGTAATATATAACAATAATAATAAACATAAATAGATAAAAAATATTAGATCATCCCATCCTATATATAATACGAAAGAATTGTTTTTATTTTCTGCTTAAGACTCGTATTTCTAGTTAAATTTATTTCTTCTAAATGTGAATGGTATTGTACTGCTATATTTATTTGGAAAACCGTATTTACAACTAACAAAATATTCGCATATCAAACATTCCTAACAGAACATTTTCATGAATAAAAATCGAATAGTGTAGATGGTTAGGAATTTCATATTTTTCATTTATCTTAATAAAACTGAAATTTGAAGTATTTTATAGTTCTGTGATCAAATATACGAAAGTTTATTATTTATATTTTTTAAAGGATAACTTTGTATAAACAATGAAACAATATTATGGCAGAACATTTTACTATAGTGAATCCGCCGCTGCTTAGTAAAAATATAATTGAGTATGTAATTTAGAAAAAACACGTATATCAAATGTGTGCCAAATTAAGTGTTTCTATATCCGACGGGCATGTTCTTGTATGCGAGATTGAATGTGGTGCATCTTGAATTGGATGTAAACGACGCAAGATAAGTATACCAAACTCGTACAAAATGAAAGTTGGTGGTGTCTGTCTACCCCTCTGTGTAACAGACGTGAGAGTTTATGTATTTGTGTATTCATCATACTCAGAATGGAAAATAACAATAAAAGATTTTTATTGTTAAAATCTATACAATTTCCTACAGCTGATTAAATATTAATCGAAGCAATATCTCTGTATAATATGTTCTGTATTTATGTGTAAAAATATACCTATAAATTTTCTTTTGTGCGGATTATGTTACTCGCAATTCGTAATCAATTTTAATAAGTCAGTAATCGATCTCAAGTGACAACGATAAGTTGGAAAACGATACACGAGCCCGTCAAACAAATTATTTGGAACTTAAAATTTTACTAAACAATTTTAATTAACGCGCGTCAGTGGCTTATGTTAGCTAACGGACCTGCCACCAGCTGAACGGTAACAGGTAATAAACGAACTGCTCGTCTATGGCAACACTTAATTATTTTTACTATCTACGAACTTCCTGAGCATGTCGTAAGTTAGCGCCGGAGACCACAAATGTTTCGCAATGTTAACGGGTATTTACTTGATAAATAAGTAAGCTAACGGGTCCTTATCATTGCTAGTTTGTTATAACTTAATTTGTAATGTTTAGAAATTACGTCAGTTAAATTTTTCAATACAGTGGTTTCCTGGAAGCCGCTTATAAAGCGTAAGAGTTTTAACTGACTTGAAAAGGAGATGGTTATATCTAATTAATTCGAATATATTTTTTAATTATTTAATTACAGGTGGAGTTTAAAAGTCATTCTGGAGTGGTATAAATAGGTAAAGTCGTATTTTATAACTGGAAGAATTGCTACCAATAAATATAGTACCTATTTATTCCGTATTTTAGTTATAAAGAAACATGAACTCCCTCAGAAAGAAGAACTAAATTCAAATCGATATGATGTTCGATACCCCACTTGCTAAATAAAATTAAAGCAATGAATTTGCATATAACATACAATTAGATTTAAAAATGCAACAGTATTAATATTTATCATTTGATTTAATTCACTTCTAAATATGAGCTGTAAAGGAAATTACCATCACCATAAATTTTATAAAAAAAATTAGTATTATATATTGCATACTAGCGATCCGCCCCGGCTTTGCACGGGTGACCTGGATCTCAACAACAGTGTCTGTCACCTTACCGGTCCTATTGAGTTTTTGAACCGTACAGGGACCCACTCAAACCCACACGAAAATATTAATGAAAATCGTTCGAGTTTCAAGTTTTCAAGTTTTAGCCAGACTAACGGACAACACTAGATTTTTATACTATATATATGAGACAAGAAGATAAAAATGTACCTACTACAACTATACTAACATAAGTCTTAGTAGCTCAATATAATAGCGCTTATGCAACACTCTCTTGATTGCGTTTAGATGTTTTACCACGGGATAGTTGGTGAAGAAAAAATCGTTAGGAAACTGAGAGATTTTAAAATATTTCGCGGACATGTAAAGTCTGATAATACGGACGGGAACAACACAGCTTCGTAACATAGTCGAGAGAAGAGGCCTGTGGCCATATCTGTTGTAATTTTCCTCTTAATATTACCAATTAGTAGTTATTAGTTTTACATATTTGTCGATTTATATGTATATATCTATTCAGTAGATTTTTTAGACATAACAAAATAGAACAGACAAAGTGATTTTCTAAAGGTGTGACTTTTTTATAGAAGAGAGGGTAAACGAGATGCGGCTCATATAATGGTAAATGACTATAACCGTTTATTAACAACTGCACCGCCAGAGGTATAATAATTGCAGATGCGTACTTTAATATTTAAAATGCAGGCTAAAGTTCAAGCTTTTAATACAATTCTTCCGCATAACACTAAAACACAAAATTGCATAACGTAATAGTGTTACCTCGTTATCTTAACCCCGTGACAGAACGAATGGCGAGGAGGAATTTTCAACATTTTAAACACAAAATCGTCGCGTCCTATCGCAAAATAGCCTATACAACGCAGACATTATCTTTGCTGTTCAAAGTAAGTGTCAATAATAAGTTTAATGTGCTCAACGGTCTCATCGGCCACAGATTGGCGCCGTCATAGAAAAATAACAAGATGGACTCTTCATTACAGTGGTAAAACTGCTCCTGCCATCTTCCCCTTCATTACGATTGTCCTATTTAATGTTTTGAGGTTATGTTGGCAATTTAAAAGGTCACTTGGCACTTGCAATTGGTATGTTTTTAACGAGTGTTTGAATGTGGAATATTTCGACCGTTTTTAAAAATTCAAATATACGCAACTCATACTGTATTTTATTGATTGCGTGCGTCATATAAATGGAAACAAAATTGATCTAACACTAAACCTCGAAAAATAATTTAAAAAACTAATATATTATTAAATGTAAGTACTTAATAAGAATTTAAGACCATAATTGCACACTTGATATATCTTAATTTTGGTGAATTTTATACAATATGTACATGTAATTTAAATATCTTTAAAATTATATTATGTTTACAATAATAACAAATCCCGAAAATAATTGTTATGCGTACTATGTTCACTGTGAAAATTTTAATTCATTTTGAATTTAATAGCTTTAAAAATCAATTTTCTTCTTGTTTATTTATAATAAACAAATAACCGTGTTTGAACCCTACAGCATGCCATCGGATTATTGCATGCTGTAAGGTTCGATATTATTCGATAACATATTTAAATGTAATGATGAAATTAATTATTTCAAAACGCAAGAAAACACGCAATATTACTAAATTTACTTCATTTATTTTTGTTGTTAACATTATTGAAAGTAAAGACATTTTATAGAGAGTAATTTAAGCATTTCATCATAGCATGGTAAAAAATAATTTCGAGCATCATATTTTTATAAAATATAATTTATACAAAACTAGTTGTACGCTCCGGCTTCGCACGGCTGAATATCGACATCAATACCACCTACCGGGTCCAAATGAGTTTTTACGCTATCCAAGGACCCATTTAAATATACATACAAAATAAATCAAAATCTTTAGAGCCGTTTTCGAGTTTTAGCTCGAAACATCTATTGATTTTTATACATAACATTTTACCGTCGGATAATCTTATCCAAATGTAAGAAGATTAATATTCAACGCTTAATTATATGTTTTCATTTGCCACGCTTATGTTGTTATTATTTGTCATAGAATACTATAATACTATTTGTTCACGTACCTATGTCTTTTTACTGTAAAGCATTTATAAATATTTGCAACTCGAAAATACAACAAAAGATTAAATGTATAATTATTATGTAAACCATTTTTATAAATGATTAACGGCTGTCTGTATTTACAAACGGCGGTTGATGAAAATAATTAAATTGTACGAAATAGAGATTAAACCTTAAAACAACTTCTTATCTTTAATGTTATATTAAATATAATTTCATTTGTTCATATTTTTTAAGAATCGAGATGAATTGGAACTTCATTTCCTTTTTTAAATGGTGATTTTAACAAAAAATATGCATAGCTTCAATATATTATCATGTATGTTATCTAAATAGAATCTTTAAATTACACATTTATAAAAACTATCTTAATAAAGAGTCATAACGGCGCGCTAATGACGGAACCAGTCATCGCCACCACATTTAATTTAAATAAATGTTAAGTGTAAATAAAATTACGGAAATATTGCAGCTAAATTGATATTTTTTTCCTTTGTAAGCAACGCCCGAATACCAAGTACCGACGACCGAAAGCGACGGTCGTACCGACAACGACGTAACGAATACCAAATATAAATTGTACCGACGGGATGGACCAAATGTTAGGATGTTTTCAGATTCGAAAGTATTTTCGTTGTTTCAAATTTTAAAACAAATTACGGTTATATAAACAATTATGGTATTATGTTTCTATTTTCTTTCACTTTATGACCACTGAAGACCAACGTCGAACATTTAAGCTACTTACTTATGCTTATCATCTCTGAGGATTGATAGAGAGTATCTCACAGGCACAAAAAGGCTCCATATCGAAACGTATGCATTGGTTTTTAGCGACAGAAATACATAATATGGTGTTGAATAAAATTAATCTTATCGCGTTTAATTTTTAACTAGGGATCCACCTGGCTGCACGGGTGATTTCTGGATCTCGAAATAGCGCCACCTATCGGGTTCAAACGTGAATATAAACCATCTAGGAACCCTTTTAAATACATACAAAAGATTTCATTATAATCGACTGGATGGTTTTAAAGTCTATACGGACATAGGTAGAAACATGTTTTGTGTTTAATTTAAATAGATTCTCGACGTCGGAGATAACTGAGGTGTTTAACATCATGATATACCAGCTCTTTGCCTTTAGAATATTCAGTATTGGTTGAATTAACGGAAAAGTTATCGGAAATTAAAGTTAAGTTAATTTAAACGCGATAAAATCCATAGAACTATTTTAATTCAATGTTGAGTGTTCGTTTAAATTTAAGGAATCATTATAAGGTGGTGGTATTACACAAAATGAACCCCTAGACCTTTCCATCCAATAAAGTTCCATTAAAAAACAAAAACCATATAACCGTAAGACAACTGACTCTACATCATAGGTAGAGGAGTCACCTAGAGTCATTGTTACAGATTCGTGTAGCACCTAGGTGTTATAATTTTTTTTATTTGTGACCGATATTTTCATACTATAAAAAGTACCTAACGCTTTTAAAGGATTAAAAAAATTGCTAGTGCAATTAACAATTTAAAAGGATTTTATGTCCCAAGTTTTTACTTCTTATGAGATTTACACCTAACTTTGACAATTTTTTAGGGTATAGTCAAAATTTCATTTATTGAAGTTGTTTTCCATTTCAAAGGTTTCTTTTTTCGATATTTCGACTTCCTTCGATTAAATATTTAAAAAAAAACTAGAGTCTGTCTAGTTTCTTCCTGTGTCTTCTTCTTCTAGAAACTGTCTGTCCTCTTTTATGCACGTTATAATCTCATGTATGTACCTAATAAATATATACTCTGAACTAACATATTCTTAACTGAGTCGCTCCTTTAATGCGGGCCGACTAGAGGTAAACGTTTTTAATAAAATAAACAAAAACCTCATATCACTGAAAACTGTTTGTTTTGTATACGGAATTATAGCTGAGGCTTTTTTCACTTCTTGTATCACTGGCATATGTTGTAGTGATATAAAGATGCGACTACATCTTGTCCGGAAATTTCATCATCCGGACGGTGCGACTAGAAGTTTCCTTCTTCGCACCACTTGCTGGTGGAATCGACTACGACGTATTTTGGAATACGACTTAGGGACCTTCAAGAAAAGAGCCCACTCTTTTTTAAAAAGGCCGGAAATGCACTAGCAATTCCCCAAGTATTGCAGTTGTTTGTAGGCGATGGTAGTCACTTCCTATCAGGTGAGCTGCATGCTTGTTTGCCTTCTCTTGTATATTAAAAAAAACATCTTAGAACCGTTTTATTACACGTAACGTTACATAGGTACGACAGAAGGCGCGTTATCGCTAGTCATTTGGTACCACCGTCGAAACCGATATTATCGCCGATTATACCACACTATTACCCTACAAATTGATACCTTATAGGTGTATCATAAAATTAACGATATCCTCTCAGGCCACAATGCTCGGACAAGTCTTCTGTCAATATCATTTTGTGTGGCGATTCGACGTGTAATTTAGGCGCACTATTGCGTCGTAAAGTCAAGTGACGTTGTAAACTACAGCTAATTCGATAATAAAACAACAAACGTTACGCGTTTTAAGCCAAGAATGGTGTAAATTATTCGTATGGCAAAATATTTCACGAACAAAATAAGTAAAAAATATACACGCTTACTATATCTAAAAAAAAATTATGTAGTTATATTTTTTTGCCTTCACATTTATATATAATAAGTTAATAAGTTACCTAATTATTTAACAAATTTCGTTTTCAAAAACTGAATAATAAATTCAATTCTACTACGTAGCAACGATGAATATGAATAAGAGTTATGTTCAAACATTATTCTTAATACAGATAATAAAATAAATTATTTTTCCTTATCTTCCGGAGCAGATTAAAAAATTATCATTGTTTGCTATTCGAAAAGATTTTAAACGCCAAGAATAGTAGAATTTGCGTTAGACTATTAATTAACAATGCTGTTTATTTCTCACAATACAGCTTCGCCAGCCCGTCAACGATTTAAATGAAAATTTATGCAAATATTTATCTTGCTTACATAGCTCTTTACCACGTGACTAACTTTAATATTTTTTAAAGATGTTTTAGTCGCAAATCTAAATTACACAATTTTAACTCAACTTTAAACGGAAAAGAATACGCGCCTGATGCTTCATTTCTTTTTATTGCCATAAAGATAGCACTTGGTTAACGTTTATTGATATACTTCACATATTTCGACTCAAGCTGATCTTATCTTTATATTTTTTATTTTTTTGTTTTTGTTGATCTGTAATGTTTAGTTATTTAATGCACGATGTTACCTAGCTAAGCTTACGGTTGGTGCGACAGTGTCCTATTAGCTGTCGGTAACTCACCGCATGCAATTATCTTTTGCGATTCGATTTGCGAAAAACTATAAATGGTTTCCTAATGCTTAATTGTTTTCTACCTACTCTGTTTTGTTAAACTTTTGTTTCCAATTAAATAAATAAATAAAAATAAAGAAATAAATAATTTATTAATTACTTATATTCCTAACTACTTACTTAATATTTTAGTAAAGATTTTCCTTTACCTATGGTCAATATCTTAGATCAAACGCAGATACGCAAAATAATTGATTTAAACGACAACTCACGCATAATTTAATATAAAATAAACACTAAATTCAATATGCACATATCGAATTTATACGTCGTTCGTTTTGAAAGGATAAAATACTTAACTAGCTGCCTAGGTCATACGAATAGAACCATAACGTACTGACTGACCATGGCATAAATGTCTTACACCTACCTATTATCAAAAGAGGTTTGCGTTTTGACTTTTATGTTCACGCGAATCCATAAAGTGACATTTCTATTTTAGCGGCATTTTTTCTTTTTTATCTGTAAAAATAACATGCCTAAGTTATCTGTATTTTTATTTTGTTATAACTGACTACACAAATTTTGAGAACTAAGCGGCTGTCGCATAATTTGTACTTGATTATCATTCACCGACGGTATCACTGTTAATCATTGAAATATTGAGTCTAATAACTATATTTGATTTATAATCTCAATTGCGTGGTTTTGTAACAAACTGTTCCGGTATCTATTAATTTCGCTAAGCAATAAAATTTGTAAATACCTAGGTAGCTACCTGTAATCCTAGTGCAGTTTTTTACGTTATTGAATCTCGTAGTTACTCTTGTTAATGATGTTGCAGTAACTTGGCCCTCCAGAGACAAAGTAATTATTCAGCACTTGGAAATAAAAGTAAGAATTAGTGTAAAAACTGCTAAGAAAATTAATGCTGTGAGTTTTTTTGTTACCAAGTTAGATGGATTATCATTTTATATATTTTGATAAAATATATATCCTGAATTTGATACTAATACATTTTAATAGTAAAATAGCATTTAATTATTAAATACGTTTTATTTTAGTCTTGTAGGTTTACATGTCTCACGTGATCATGGAACTTTATAATACGAATATTATCATTTCTAGGAACCATTGTGTTAAATAAAAGACCGAAGTTGCAAACATGGATTATTTTTTTCCCTTTACACCCAAAAACAATACAACCCTAAATCTTTTAGAAAGTTGTCTCTGCGTGTTCCGTTAGGGAATCTTTGTGGTACGCACCAAAAAAGTTTTTCTTTTCATTGTCAATTGAATTTTATTGTTGGTTTCCGAGATAGGCCCTTTTGTGATCAACCGTGCGTTCAAAGCCGCTTGTAACCCTGCAAGGATTTTACTGTCCCAGTCCCGGGCCCCATAAGAGCAACCATCGACAATAGGCACCCCGCTGCAATGCCATTTTATCCCATTGATTGTCGCGAACATTTTAACAAACTAGCAATTCTATCAGGTGTCCGTACATATTCACATGCTTTAAGTCCTATTCAATTATAATGCCATTTTCTTTCGTATGTGCGAAATTAAAAAAAAAACTATTCATGACAGATATAAACATAGAAGAGTCATTAGGCGATCAATGAACTGACGATAGAATCTAAATTATATTTTTGGTCATTGTGTTTTAATCTATGCCCGTTGTATTGAATTTTTATTAAATGGCCTGTGTCTTTTTATAGACTTATTACTAGTTTATCGCTATGACACATCCGTAAGGCATAATTTTGTTTAAATTCCTGGATGCTATGCGCGGAAGATTGTTCGAAGCATTTTAAATCTATATTACATACAAGTTCCAACTTCGTACAACAAAACTTACAAAATGCCGGGACGCTTTTATTATGATTCTCGTTTTGCCTGTTATATACCTACGTCACAATTTCTAATTCATTGCGGATTTTTTAACTACTCTCAGCCAGCACTTGACTACTATACCATCTGATGGTAAGTGCTGATGCAGCTTAAGATGGTGAAGAGCACTGACTTGGCAAAAGTCGGTTCACTCATGCGTTTTATTTAGCACATATTTTCCCGCGCATACGATTAGCTTCCTATACGCTGCAATCATTTCGTTAGTTTGTCTGTGAATTATCGCTAAGATGTCGCTCTATCTGTGTCCCGGCCTGGCAGCCAAATGGTTACGTACGCTATGACATTCATTGGTACATACCCTAGGCTGAGCCATGAAAGCTCGGCCCGAGCCCGGGTGCAAGGCTCCGCTGGCCACAACGAACGTTTCTCACGGGCCCAAGCTAACACACCGCACTAGCACGTGAACACATACACACATATAGACACCGTCACAGCGGCCCGCTAGCTCACTAGTGTCATAGTGCACTCGCGACGGTCGAGTTCGGGGGGGTTTGTGTTACGGAACGCGTCGAAGCCGAGCGAGGCGCGGGGAGCGGGAGGCCCGGCGCGCTCGGCAGTCTGGCGGACACTGGCGGTGAGTTCCCTCGTTCCCGCCGGGGCGTGGCGGACAGCCCCCACCCTCCCGCCAATCGGGTCCCTCCTCCGCGCGCCTGTGCACCCCTCCCACCGTGCCCCGCGCTCCCCGCACTCACCTCACTCGCCCGCCACTCGACCGCGCGCCTCTACGCGAACGCGCGTTTTTTCTTCTCTACCAACGTTTTCCACAAGTCACGGAAACAACGCGTGTGTTTGTATGATGTGTGTATGAGTTGAAGTAACGTATTGGATGAGCAAGGTCTGTTTCAAAGTATGTTTGTTGGAACAGGTGTGTCGTAGGTCCGCGCATGCGCCGGTACCTCGTCTGTTTAGCTATAGGTAAGCTGTGAAACTTTGGTCAGATCTGTAAACTCTGAGATGAAATACCTACTCACTGGCATGCACAAGAATTACTTAACACATTGTGAATATTGCGATCAAAATGATTAAACAATTTCGCATAGAAATAACAATTTCATTTATTATACTAAAATTTTCGGTATGACACCGATATATAAATATAATAATTAAAAGGTGATAAACGTATTAATTAAAATAAAATAAAAAAATGGTTATATCGTTCAGGCAGTCTTATATTGACTCTACAGCTCTACATAGAGC
>DWHP01001702.1:0-15568 GCA_018247895.1 Parnassius honrathi | reverse complement strand
CCCACACTACCTTCACACCACGCTGACGACGCCTTGTGGTCTACCCTACTCCTGAACCAGGTAAGTTGTGTGCTTGTACATTTCTTATATAATAAATTTCCATAAGCCATTTGGCTCGTCCCTTAGTTGCTCGTCGAGCTGGTTATTCATGGGCCCTAACCTAGTCGACCTTCGTCAGGGCAACTCTGGGCCGTAACACTGACCACAGTTCCATTGTGAGCGAGCTGTAGGTCTTCTAACATAATGGTATGAATCCTTTGCGTGTGCTCTGGTATGTCTTCTTAGTGGTGACAGAATTTTGCCAAGTATTGTGCCAGCTTATAAGTCAGTGAATCGATCTGGCTCACTATGGGACGTAGTGGAGCCTTTGGTTAGTGTATCTTCGGTAACCCATACAACCTCGGTGTTTTGGTATTAGCTAATTCAGGTCGAGATTTAATTTTTCGGAGTATTTCTTTATTAAATTGCTAGTTGTTTTAAGTGTGTTAGTTGTAGGATCTGTTTTGACCTTTTTATATATAATTTCGTCCCATAAAAATTGTTGTAATTACGCTGATTTGACCACTATTACCGCAGCATATCCCTTATCCGTGCGGATAATCGTGAGGTCTGTTCTTTTCCGTAAGTTATTCAGCGCTGTAAATTCGTCTTCAGGAAAATTTGGTTTCGGCACTGAAGAACGACGTTGCAAGGACAAAATGTCTTAACATATGGCCTCTAAACCTTTCTAACCGATATTATTCTTAAACTGGCGATCCTCAACACTGCAGATAAATTCTTCGTACGGGGTTTTTCACGGTGTTAATGTTTGTTCCCTTCGCTAATACTTTTGGTTTCGGTTCGTCCAGTGTATGTTTTGACAGATTATAGACCATCTGTTATTTATTTTATGCGTCTGTGGTCAACAGTTGTGTTTCGTTCTGACGTTGACTTATATGTTTGGCATTTCATTCGATTGTTATTTTTTGGTATTTTTCTATATGTTTATTTTTGCATTTATTGTATCGCGATTTTTCTCGTTTGTTGAAAGTAGTGATGCAATTATTAAAATCAAATGTCGTTAGAACTATCTTTAGTTCACTGGACAATTTGTCTATGGTATTATTTATGAAATATAGATCGAACCGTTTCTGTTCAATCTCCGATCGTAACAACTTTTTACTTGCATGATTTAAGATCTTAGCACTTCATCGAATGTCCTTTTTTGATATTTTGATACACGTAGGAATGAGATTATGGTCTCTGCATTTCTTCAAGAAATTCAAAGATGTTATATGTCTTGCGTACTGGTATTAAGATCTCTTTATTAATCGCCGAATTTTAATTGCTATTACCAATCCGTACTCGTTCACATAACGATTTCTTAAATTCACGCGAACATTAAACATTCAATAAATCAAAATAAACAGAGCGTGTCATGAGTCTACCGCTCACATCAAGGAAATGTGGTTCCCCGTTGTGCGGCTTTCGGCCGCAGCCTAGAGAGTCTCTTCAGATCCTCCTTCTAGCTACCAATCGCACGAGATCGACACATGTGTTTCACCTACCATTACAACGGCAAATGTAGCCAATAAGCAGTTATAATTTGCGATCGGAAAGGGTTTGCGTAACAGACGTTGAGTATATGCATTTTTACATCATGTTTTTCTCACCCACCTACAAATTGCCTTCAATCATTCAAAGGTGGGAAATTTACAGAAAGATATTATCATGTTGTTATATTAAACATCATCGAGGTCAGACTGTCTGCAGCCCCGTAATGAAGGGAACCGACTTGGACAGAGCTACCTAGGTGTTAGTCAAACCAAGACGTAGAGAGCGCCATTGAGAATAGCGATCCGCCAAACAACCATCGCAGAGACGCAATGCTGCAGAACGCAACAAGCATCAATATGATTATCGTCTGGCTTAGACCATGTCAAGGTCCCTTATACATCCCAGCAGACGTCACCACCCGCAAACCTCCATCGACTAGAACCACGAGATGCGTCGAATCAGCCACAGCACACCCGCAGAACCATCACAAGACGCAATAACGAAGCAGTAAGCATCAATGCATCTATCATACGGATGGCGCCCCCTCACAAAACACCTACATGAACCCTATCGACTTTGGTAACAAAATTTGTATTGTTGTTAACTAAAAATAGCACCAACGTATCATAGTAGCACGCTACTAAGACACCAGTGGACAAAACTCTACGTATTATAGCGCTAATGCACTAAGGCATGAAGTTAAACATGCTTGTTACAATTAAAAGTGCTACCAAACACACTCGTTCCAAGCCAAAAGATAGCCAACGTATCGCTACGCGCTTCGACACCGCCCACCAACAGTATGGGTGTGCGATGTCCACGGGAAAGCCGTATTGCTACATCACACCCGCATACATCCGGCACCAAGCCTGATATGTCTAGGACACATCGGTCAGCGAGTCCAAGTTTACCAGTCTCGGTCGCTAGTGATGCATTCTACACGCCACTGCAATAATCCTTTTCAAGTCCCATTTCTATGAATATAATGCCTTTACACACAAAACAAACGTTTTTTTATAGGAGAGAGGGCAAACGAGCATACGGCTTATCTGATGGTAAGTGATTACCGTCGCCCATGAATTACTGCAACACCAGGGGAGTAGCAGATGCATTGCCGGCTTTTTAAAAAGCAGTAAGTTCTTTTCTTGAAGGTCCCTAAGTCGTATCGATCCGAAAAAATCTCTGGTGGAAGTCGATTTCACAAGGAATTTGTGCAAGGAAGAATACTTCTTTAAAATAGCATAGTGGTGGACCGCCAGTCATCCAGATGGTATCGATGGTATCGCGACTATTGTCGCGATGTGAGATGGTGAAATTGTGCGGCTTAAATTAGTCCGAACAATTCCTCAGAGCACTACCCGTGGTAGATGCGATAAAACACGCAAAGAGACGCAACATCTCTTCTCATTGCCAGTGAGTCAAGGCGATCGGAAAGAGCTCGGTCGCCGACGATTCGAACAGCTCCGCACTGAACGCGAACAAATGGAAGGAGCCGGTACTGGGGAGCCTCGGCCTAGACATGGGAACAGTATTCTATATGCGGCCGAATCTGCGCCCTGTAAATTTGCAAGCGGTGTGCCGGCGTAAGATACTGTCCCACTTTTTTTTAAGAGGTCAATTTAGCCTTCTCTTCCAAGTAACCACGAAATACTGGCTGAGGCAGTGTGCCTTGAAACTGAGGAGATACGACGAAGTGATTCTTTTTAGTGGTAAACACGCAAACTTGTATCTTCTGGGGATTAAACCGGACTAAATTGAGTCGCCTGCAGTCCAAGACTTTGTACAAAAAAGTTTCGACTTCTGAAACAAGCCTGTCCTGGCACTCAACGACATTTTCCAGAGAAATAATGGCACGGTTGGCGTATGAAGCATCACCAGTGCTGTTGTCCGCACAGCAATGAATGTTACCGGTGTGTAACGTGTCATTGATATGCAGAAGAAATAGCGTTGGTGATAGAACGCAGCCTAGTGGGACACCAGCGTTAATGGGCTTGTAATCGGAGCACGCACCACCTACTACGACCTTGATGCTACGATATGAAGGAAAACTGGTGTTCCAATTGCAAAATTTCTCCCATAGAAAGCAAGCTTCGTAAGAAGAGCTTTGTGCCAATTCCGATCGAAAGCTTATGCTATGCCCAAACAAACGGCCAACGTCTCTCCCTCGGACTCTACTGCCACCGTTCATTTATGTGGAGGTGTTGGTACACTCTGCTTAATTTAACTCCGCTACCATGTTAAGGGAGGGTGGGAGGGAATTGTGCCTTTTGCTACCTGCACTCACCAGATGAAATGCAGAAGCAGAGCTTCTACTTCACGCTGGTCTTCTATGAGGTAATTGTATCACCCCGGTTCGAGCCGGCCCCTACGTGCAACAGCAAAGGCTGCCGCGTGCCTCTACCACTGTTAGCTAGCGCAGACTAAGGCGAATTTAAGTTTCTATGTAATTAGAGAAGATTTTTCTATATAACCACGCTTGGTATACGGTTTGGCGGCGTTGATTTGGGGTATCATTTCTCATCGTCGATTTATATGATAGCCACAAGACAGGATGGATGTTGACTCTTGTGTTATCCCCATACCGATACTACAAATTAATAAAGACCAATTCTCATTTATTAAAGGAAGTGTTTTGAACCAAAGAAAAGACCACCATGCCAATATACATTTCATTGTCAATCGAAGGATAAATCAAGACTTAATATTGCAATTGACAATTTCACTAAAGTCGACGGGGATCGAAATTTAAGTCTTACTAATGTCATATATTTATTTTAATAATAATTTCATTAATTAATGGTCTGTGAAAATTATTTGAGATTTTTAATTATAAGTTATTGATTACAGTTCCGCTGATGGCCGTGCTTTTTTCTCGATTGCAAAGTTTGCGGAAAAATACGGTCTTGGTAACCCAGTCGCTGGCAACTTCTACAAGGCGGAGTATGACGACTACGTACCTTTGCTCTACAAGCAACATGGCAATTAAACATCACGTTGTGAGCCCTGGATTCGTAGCATTGTGGCAATATTAAAGACTGAATTTTTTTCAAACTTTATAGCCAGTGAAAGCAAATAAATGTATTCAGGGTTACTAAATTTAAAAAAGGCATTTTAAAAAAATCAACTGATTGTTTAAGATTTCTTACATTCGTACTTGGATTTTTTTCTCTTGGATTGATTTTGTTTTCTCTTAGATTGTAAGAACAAGTGTTTATCGTCACAATTATATCACTATACACATCAGAAATTTGTTTTATTTGTCCAATCCATTGTGTTCGTTTTAGTTTTATTGGTGTACATCAAGCTCCCAAGTCAACCGACAGTTATAAGCTAAAGCATTGTTATGACTGAGGGTAGAAAAATATAAAATAAATATTCCGTATTATATGTATTATAAAAAATAAATGCTGTAGAAACGCGGTCATTAAGGTGTATGTCACGACTGAATCTGAATGACACGGTGAGAAATTGTGTAATAAGCAAAAATTTGAGTTGTGTGATAACGTTGTGCCCAGGATTAAGAAAGAGATGTTTCAGTGGTTTAGTCATGTAGAAAGAATGAATGAGAAAAGAGTGACAAAGCAAATTAATGTTGCAGAAGTATATAGCAGAGTCAGCAAGGGACGCTATAGACAAAAGTTTATCGACCAACTTCGCAATATATTGAATATGGGAGATCAAGTGTATTCTCATCCGACGAACATGTGATAGAGAAGAAAAAAGGAAGACAAAGATGTGTCAGGATTGTGCCAAATGGAAGTCCGTAGTCTATGCTGTGTTATGTTACATATGTAATAGGAAATAAAACAAATGTTATAAATGACGGTAGACATTAAAGAAATAAACGGAAGGTAGGATAGATATAGAAACCCCCACTCGTTCGAGGAGTATAAAGTAAGCTCGGGTCCGTGTTCTATGCATTTTCATTTGTAACAAACACAGCGAAGCTAGGTGGAGCTGCTATGACTTATTATTAGAACGTACCTACCAACATAATTAAAATCTTTTTTTTGAATTTTATATCAACCCTTATCGTTGCGATTAAATTAAATCCTTCATATTGTGGAAAGTGTCCATGTCTGCAGTAGTCTGTAAGCGTTGATAAGGGAGAGACTACTATTTACTTTTTATACTTGGTAGAACCGTGCTGGAAATATATAATAGTTGTAGTACAAACGTGTCAGCTAGACTTGGGAAGGACCACGCTCTTATAGAATACCAACATGAATCATAACAGCCTTGTATAGTAATTGTATATCGGTTATATATCGGTAAACCCTTTTTAATGCAAACAAGACACCCTCTTAATCCTCAGGAGTGACTGCGCACATGCATTTTGATCCTTTATTGAGAATATATGTAGGTGCCTATGGAACACAGCATCTATTTACCATTAAATGGATTGTGTGCTCGTTTGTCACTCTTATTCTATAAAAAAAAAACTTTTGGTATGCACCAACAATCAGGCGCAGATCTAGAGTAAAAGTATGGAAAGGCGTTCTAGGGAAAATCTACTGGTCACTTGCCGAATCAGTTATCACCTACTGCACATCAGTTTGGGGACGTGCGATAAAAACTAGTTTCTTAAATTTGGAAAGAGCACAAATGACTCTTCTGATAGAATTTTTTTCCTACCATACAGATTCCCAACTGAAAAAATTGTACCCACTGCGTATTGTTACGAGAAAGTACAAATCGATTTCCTATGATCAAAGAAAAAGCTACAATTGCTTTTTTGAAGTTAACGTTAAATTGTTAAATCGTTATTTGCAAAGACGCAATAGAACAGTCAATCTGCTTACATATATAAAGACTTAACAAGAAACTAAACATTTACCCTCTAGGATATCTTGAATGTAAAAAGACGTTAGAGAAATAGTTAACCACGAAATAAAAATTGTACGATAGGATGTTATGACATTTCATTGAAGGTTACGCTAACACGGAAAGCGTACTCGGAAGTATCAGCCTTATAGCCGTACCCCGGGGCCGTATTTAGTCTATGACATTGACTACATTTTGATACACAATCCCCTCGTCTCACCATTGTCACTTCGTAAGCAAACGCCCTTCCGGATTGACCATTTAGGTTTGTCCATTAATCAGAACAGCCATTTGGAATATTATATGGGTAATCGGCTTAATCGCTGTGTGGCTTATCCCAGTAGTATTTGGAAGTTGCATTTTAGAATTCGTTGTATAAAATCATATGGACCCACGCACATTACAACCGTACCGTACGCGACACATTAGGTATCCGAATATGCTGATGACGTCATGTAATGCGGCGCGTTCAGTGCGCGCTGATACTCTGTGTTGTCTTATGTTGCCAACATAGTGGATTTTCCACTAAAACTGGTGGTTTCGGTGGGTCGGTATCGAAGTATGGTTTTTACTTCGTTTCAGGAGGATTTTCCTTTACTGTGTAGGCAACAATGAATCGACCTTTTATAACTTTTAATTAATACGTAATAAATTATTCATATCGTAATAAATTACATCGATAGCTTAATCTCTCGCGAGTTCCAGCGAACTACCACCGAGGGCGGACCGTACGTCGGTTTTGGAGCGACTTAGTTCAATTACATGTTAGTTTTTGAAGAGTTTATACCTGCTTTTAAATATTTATATAAGTAGATATATGTACTTAGTTTAATTAATAGCTGTACATTGGTAATCGTAAATAACGTTTTTTAAATAAATAAATTAAGTTATTTAAGTTTAGTGCCCAATTGTTGCATATTTTTATGATCTACTTCATAAAAATATTTTTAGGGAGTAGGTGATACTGAATTTCATATTTATGTATGTGTTAAAACTAAACACTCTTTTTATAAGAACGACTTTAATAGAACATTATTAGCAACGAAAAAAGGATATAGATACTTGTACACGCCCTTAGTTGCCCCAACAAAGGTCGACGGGATCAGGGCCCATGAGTGGTCCCCTTGACGAGCAACCAATGGTGGAGCCCAAATGGCCTATGGAGAATTATTGTACATATGGCTAGCAAGCAAATAAAACTTACCTAGTTCCGGAGTAGGGTCGACCACAAGGTAGCGTCAGAGTTAGGTGGTGGTAGTGTGTGTGTAGTATGAGAAAGTGTATCATATGATCTGACGTTACCGAGGTAAGCGGCTAAACCCACTGTCGCTGCCCTGCTTCAAAGGATGCACTCACTTCCGGGCGCCGCTTCCGTTATCCAAACTCCAGTCTAACGTCACTTAGTACAAAACTATAATCTAAGAGTAACGCGATCTCCTTTCCGGGTCACAAAGTTTAGCGTTCAGCCGACAAAGCAAAATTTCTTCGTAGTATATCAAAATGCTACACAAGCCACACGTCAATGCAAATTAATGGCAATCGAAGTTACAGTAATCACTCAAACTCAGGAAAGCTTCGTTATCACCGATACGAACAAATACGATAACGCAAGGAGGCTGTCGTAATTACGACGCAATGATTCTTATGTAACTCGCGACCTACAATCGACACGGGAGTCGCGCAGCTTGATCCAGTCTCACTCAAATTATTTAGTGCGATATCCAAAATGCCGCTCAAGTAACTCGTTGACACAAATTAATAGCAAGTGAAGTTAAATTAATCACTCAACCTAAAGAAAAGCCTCGATGTCACGTATATTAACGAAAATAAGACAACACAATGGAGACCGTCGAGCGCGTTATAACGATTTCAATTTAACTTATCGACGCGGCAACTGCGGGCGCAGCTTCAACCAGACTACTGCCAGCGCCGCAAGCGCAAGCTAAGCCCTCCCCGCGTAACCCGCTATCAAACCGGTTCCCCGCTCGAGACCAGCGCCACGAACGATCGCAAACATTAACGTTTTATTATATCCCCTTTTCTCTAATTATAAAGCGTCTTAGAGCTAAAGCTAAGACTAAAACTAAAAGACTTAAAGCGTCTATTACTGAGACTTTTTCAGTTAATTAGTTATATCTTGGTGTGAGACTCCTGGACGATCAACGACGCTTAATAATAGAAAGGTATCGAAACGTGCGTTGCACTGCCCTATGCCCAAGTGAAAGTGAGCGCGCAATGTCATTCTCTGTTTTTAGCACACGTTAATTATTGGACCGAGTGGCTACGCCTCCTGAGATTTTGCGTTTTTATAAAATATTCCCTAACGAAATAGTATATACTTTAATCTTTGTTGCATGAATGCTAGAGACATGTGTAGGCGTAATTGTGTATTTATTATTTGTCTATGTATGAGAGCTGCGAACCGGCAACACGCATCCTGATATTAAAAGACAGTAGAAGGCATTTCTATTCCCTTATTATTTAGATTTCTGTGGATGAAGATATACAAGGTGTTAGTGTAAACACCGTTATCCTTGAAACCAGTGGTTTGGTGTCACTTATAGAACGTAAATTCAATGGAAAATAACAACATTTTTTTGGAAAATCTTACTTTATATTTATACTATAAAAAACCAGTTTGTCTTGGCCTCGCTTTGTATGATCTTTCCGTACAATGAAAGGTCAGCTTATCTTTCAAATACCCTTTGCGTTCCAGGGCCTTTTTAAATTTTATGAAAGAAAATAGCGTTTTTTTTATATTAAAGCCAACTACCTATCGTTTCAGTGACAAAGGTGTTTATACTAACACCTTGTATATGTGTCACAGTAACCACTTACCATCAGATGAACTATGTGCTTGTTTGTCACCCTTATCGTATATAAAAATTGTGTAATTTGACTTACTGTCATCTACGACAATGGCGAACATAAGTCCCCTGCCCCTGACTGTGTTGACCTTGGACCTTGGAATCTTTTCTAATTCTTCACGAAATACTGCGCTAAGACGCTCCGCATTTTCCGATAATTTTTCTTCTAGTATTACCTTAAAATAATCAAAAAACGAGAAGCAATTATAAAATTTTCTTTCTATGTATCATAATAAATAAAACAATAAACATATTATAAATCAATTTAAAAAAACTCCGCTCTCCGCCGAAAGTTATACTCCGCTGTGAGTACAACTTTCCCCATAGTAATACAAATATAATAGCAAAATTAAAAAAAAACTGTTTTCTAAATATACCATTTGGAATATTGGAGTTAGTTGTTACGTTATTAGTCAAACCAGACCACAAAACTTCTGGATTTTCTTTTTTTACAAAATACGTGGCTAAGAGCCCGCCGAATTTCAATTTCCCTATGTCACCTCTCACGACCGCCCACAGTATATGGGGATAGAAAACACTCCGATACCACGCGACGAAGGACGCAGATATTAGATCTAACATCAGACGGACTGCAGGTTATTGGTCACTTCAATGTTATTAAAAAAAATTGATGATTGTTGCACAATTCTTTTTGGCATCACATCATACAACAGCACCTAAAAGAAATTATATTTATTTTATATACAAAACTTTGCCGGAATGTTTTGTATTATAAATTCTCACCTTAATCGCCTCGGTAGCTACTGCACATGCTAAAGGATTACCACCGTATGTTGATCCATGTGTACCGGGCGTTATTACCTGGAAGATATAAATATTTTAGTGGTATATGTACTTTATGATAATTAGGCTTAAGCTACACCAATAATTATAACATTAATCCGTTTGAATATTATACATAATGTCCTCCAGACCGAATTTAAGTCATGGCAGCCTGTCTAACGAAAACTAGCCATTGCGGAGGACAGGATTATAAAGGTGGTAAAAGTAAAAAAAATGACTTTCAAAAAGAATTACTTTTAATCTTTATTAATAATAATTATTTTATTCTAAACTCTATGAGTGTGTGCGCAAACATAGAAGCACTCTCTATTCCCTTTTTTATTTGTGCAAGCAGCTATGCAGGTCTAATAAGACCAGTATCACTGCGACCTATTAAATCTGTCACTGTTAAGCCCTATGTCTTCAATGAATTGAAGGAGTTGCTTAGGTTTGACCAATTTCACTTCTTCTGGGTTAAGTACGCGGTTTCCCAGACGAATGTTACGTATGTGCATTAAGGGTCTACAATCAGTTAGGATGTGCGGGGGTGTTTCTTCCTTCTCTATTCACTTACTCTCATAGACATATGGGACCGTTCCGACGCAACTGAAGAGATACCAGGAGCAGAACTAACGGTTTTACGTGCTTTCTGTGTCACGGGGGTAAAACGTTGCTAACGTCCTAACTCCCGGTTATTACTAAGAATTTCTTGACAGAAAAACCCAATGACTTTCGTACCCGGGACCTCATGATCAGCAGTCACGCCCCCGACCACTAGACCAACAAGGCCGTCAAAAATAAATTAAAAATAATTTAAATACAGGGGAGTTCACTTAATTTACCCATGACTTAGTATCTTTCTTTATCATTAAGTTACATCCTATATACGTAACCCACAGCTGGGCAAAGACCTCTCATTTCTGAGATGGTTTTATGACTTAGACATGCAGGTTTCCTCACGATATTTTCCGTCACCGTCGAGTACATGGTAAATCAGCACTTAAAATTGCAATTAACAATTTCATTGGTGCCAGTGGGGATCGAACACGCGTTGCTCGCCTACTGTGAAATTTACAGCGAGTGCTAATCGTCTAAGCTACCACGGCTCTACTTTCTCTATCATTGATACAAGCGAAATTTAACTTACATCCATTACATTACTGTTGGCTAACACAGCAGACACCGGTAACATTCCACCACTGAGCGCTTTACCCAGTATAACAATGTCAGGTTTCACTCCCTCATGTTCAACGGCTAACATTTTTCCAGTACGTCCTGAAAAAAATTCTCTTTTTATTTATTATCATAAATCGAGTAAAGTTATTAAATTCGTAGAAGTAGGTAACCAAAAAGGCAAAGGCCAAATAAAAGTTATATTAGTAATAGATAGTATAATGGTAGATACTATGTATGCACTTATGTAAAGTAAATAATAAATAGTGGACATAATTTCTACCCCTAAGCCACACGACTACGCTAGCTTGGCCACATTGAGCGAAAGGGAGAAGATCAGGGCAGGACTTCCAAGAGTGTGGTACTAACTTACGTAGTCATTTACAAAAATAACGAAGATCATCTTAATTGTGAAAAATTACGTAGTATTAGAAACTCCCTAATACGTATGTGAAATCCGTCAGATGACAAATTAAAAAATAGTTATTCTCTAAAATCATTGCGATACAAGTTATTCGACCTTGGATTTGGACGAATTGACTTGCAATGACCAATATTATTGAGGAAGTACGAATATGAATACATAAATTCTACATTATTACCTAAACCAGTCTGCACCTCATCGGCAATCCACAGTACATTATACTTGGTGCATAGTTCCCTGACCTTCTTCAGATACCCCACGTCTGGTATCACTACACCAGCTTCACCCTGAATGGGCTCCACCATGAATGCGGCAACATTCGGGTCTTGTAGTGCTTTCTGTAATTATTAATAATTAATTTGACTGAATTATAATTTTATTTTGCATTAAATTATTATAACAGAATTAAGTTCTTTTCACTTATACTGGCACTACGCGGTTTTCTTAAACTCCATGTGTGGTGTGGTGCAAGCAACCATAAAAGCTTTAATATATAAATTGTTTAGAACGTTGATAATTGTGCATATAAAATTGTACTAACCTCTAAAGCCGGGATATCATTATAGGGAATCAATTCGAAGCAAGGCATGTACGGACCGAATCCATCGTAGCAAGTAGGATCCGACGACGAAGAAATCGCTGACAACGTCCGGCCCCAGAAATTTCCCTCAGCAAAAATTATCTAAAGCAAACATATTAATTTATTTTTATTACGGTATGTAACTGTAGTTACAAAAGGTTCATAATATGCGCAAACTCCATTGTCGTAGGTCGTTTTTGCAACTACTACTTCGTAGGTCCAGTGGACGTAAGCGCAACTTTTGATGATGTGGTCCCGACTTCGAACTCCGGGTTGTGTCAATAATCAATTATTGGGTTTAAAGAAATTGTCAGTAACATCAGCGCAGAGTTAGCAGTGTTCCACGTTCGTGCATGGGAAAACAGGCAAAGCCGTTTGTGCTGAGCCTGATCTCTTTTTGGTCCTTCGGACTTTGAAAGGAATAGAGATTGCACCTCCCGTTGAAAGAAAATTTTGCTTCACCGGCAGATTTGCGATTGCAATACCAGACGTCTCGCAACGCTGACGTTGGTCCCCTCACGGCTCTGGGTTTTTACGTCTGACTTAAAGGGGGTGGTTATACCACCATCCGTCCGAAGCCACAAGATGTATCTAGGATTTTACAGTTCGTCTCTTAGGACATCCACTCGTCAAAATTGGGTTGATAGAATCTAATTTGCGTCCTCCGCACGGCACGTTAGCAATTTCCCTAACACTCTAATGGACGCCACACACGGTCAGTTAAAATGATAAGTTGAACTGACGTACATCCAAAACCTGATCGTGAGTGTGAAATCTTAACTTGTTTTCAGTTGAAAATTTAACTGACGACAATCCACGGATTTTTTCGGTCGCACTGTCAGTTGAAACTGCTCAGTCGAACTGATGTAAATTCAAAAACTGATCGTGAGTGCGAAATCTTAAGTTGAAATTTTTAACCGATGGCACTCCACGGAGTTTTCCGGGCGCGCTGTAATCCGCTGGCTTCAGTTCGTTTTAATTACTGGTAAATACTTACTTTCTTAGTAGCTACATACATAATTTCTATGCTATTTAGATTTTTTATCGTAATATATATAAATTACGTGTCACGTTGTTTGTCGGCGACGGACTCCTAAACTACTCAACCGATTTTAATCAAATTTGCACACCGCGTGCAGTTTATTCCAACTCGAGAGATAGGATAGTTTTTTTCCCACAATACAACGTCTGCCTGGTAAGCTAGTTATTTTATATATTTAGAGAATTTCGTTTGACGGAGGATGAAGACTAAGGTGACTGTGACTGTGATGATGTCCCGTTCCTTATGATTGACTCAGAAGATGGGTAAAGGATCTTAGTGATGCTACGTAAAACCATCGTCTTGTTTTTTCAACTCATTTTGAATAAGATTAATGAATGATGAGAGATGAGAGGAGATGAGATGACTATGATGATATCACCTAGCTGATGGTGGACTCCGAAGGTGAATATAGGATCTCAGTGACGCCACTAGATAGGACGATCGTGTTTGAGCTCACTTGAAAGGGCTCATAGAACATAGGTGACTGTTATGATCTCACATTTCCGATGGTGCAATTTAAAGTTGTGTATAGGATAGGATCTCAGTGACGACACTATTTTTATATTTTTATCATTATTAATTTATAGGAGTTACACTTCTAAATAATTTATGCTCCCAAAGAGGGAGAAAACACAAGAAAAATAAAGAAAACTAAACTAAATATAGTGTTAGGTACACTATATGTGTGATGTAACTTAATACGATACGATAAATTTATTGTTTTATAAAACTCAACATATTTGATTATCAAACAAATCAAATAATTCTTTTATTAATTCTAGACTTTTTTCTTTTTTTTAAACGTTACTCCTCCCCCCTCCCCCACACACTAGGATATTCTCCTGTATCGTGGAGGCATCTTACAAACATAAATTGCTCAAGGACAAACATCCAGACCGTTACACCGACCACATGGATTGAAACCCGCGGCCCCCAGCGCAGCAACTCATCGCTAAGCCACTGCGCCACGGAGCTTGTTAATTTTGTCATTTTTGTACAATCTTATGCTGGGGCCACACTAACGAGAAATGCTGTTAACTATCGTATTGATGGACGTTGAATGTAGGTGTGGCCACAACTTAACGCGTTAATTTGACAATGACATTAACAATGCCGTTTGCCGCTTGGCGATAACTCGAGCAGCGGTACATCAAAGAGATTAACGCACGAAATAACACGTTGAAGCGGCCACACTACGTTTATCTGACTGTGCACGACGAACGCAACAAGTTCGCACCCCGCACGTATGGCTATGATGGAGCGGAATGATAAAAAAGTTATCACATTACTTAAGATTCAAAAGAGACTCAAAAGTTTTAAGAATAAACGCAAAATAACGCTTTGCGACGAATTATCCAATCTTTTAATACAACTATCGAAGAATTAGAAAGGCGAAGGAAAACCTAATGGGTTTTACAGAACCATTTTAACAAATATAAAAAGCTTTCAAGGAACATTAACGCCAACTTTAACGCCTTTCAATGGCATTGAAATTTAATGACTTGTAGCGTTCAAGTGTAGCCAACTTTATTGCGTTAAATTTAAAGCAATACTTGTTGCGTTTGTAGGCGTTGACGTTTCCCGTTAGTGTAGCACCAGCATTAGCGCGTTCGCTCGATGCTCGACGAAGGGGCGGGGCTACACCCATGGTCGCGCGGTGGGCAAAGCGTTAAAATATGAATATCGACAGTCGATATTTTTTTCCATAAAAAGATCTAATTTTTTATTTTGTCTCGTAAATCATTTAATCTACTACTACCCAATCTTTTGTTCTTTATTTTATTCTCTTAATTTCTCCTCAGTTTATTTATTTGCTTATTATCTTAAAAATGAATGTCATTTTGTATAATATATCTTTGTGGTATTAAAATTACCATAATCTACGAAACTTATAACTACTTTACTGTGTGTTTTGGCGGGAACTTGACCGTCGACGGATTTTTGCTCCCGTTTTATCGCTTAAACAATAGTTTGAAGTGAATTTTGATTCGTAAAAGTGATGCGATTTTGTGATTTAAGTGTGAGAGCGTGTAAACTATTAGAGAAAACAACGAAACAAGTGCTTTGATGTTAATATAAACCTCAAGTTATTTTGATCGATTAGGCGTCTTATGAACACGAGTTAACGTCGTCATCGACAGTCTGCTGGGTAGACAGTTTACTCCCGTTCTATCTAAATAGCTGTTAAATATTTAATTTCCTCAACTACATCTGTAGCACCTGTGCTTCTAAACATATTTTACAGCGGAACATATAAAACAACGAGTATTTTTGAAAACTCTTACGGAAAAATATTGGCACACATAAACGTCTTATTTAAATTAAACAATAATTAATAG
>DWHP01001701.1:0-15579 GCA_018247895.1 Parnassius honrathi | reverse complement strand
GTTAGAAAGTAAATATAAGTGTAAGAACTATAACGTAGTACGATATTCTTAGAAATAAATAATAATAATTAATATAGTTAACAGCACCAGTAGCCCAATAACAGAACGTGAACCGCGAACCTAACAGATCTTATGTTCGAATAAGCTTTTTGACAACTTTATGAACCACTCTTAGCACAAGCACTTTAAGCTTACCAGCAGTGGTTAAAGAAAATATTAGTAGTGTTACTAGCATTGCTAGTATATTTATTTAAAAAATATATTGTTATTATTCAATATACTTGCACTTAATTTCAAAATAATTTAAAGTTAGAATATAGTCTGCTACTGTTATGACTGACTTCGTTTATTGATAACCGCTTCCGTCTTTCACTTGCGCCACACCCTCCATGAACATTGCAACCGCTAGTCCCTCACGACCAGTAAACATCAGCGGGCGCTAACTCCTCGTGCACGGGACCTGACGAAAGCGTCCGCCAACGAGGTCACTAGACATCGAATGTTGTAATGCTGTTAATTTACTGTGAATGTTAGGTTATCGATCTTCTTTCAAATAGATCTTTTGCATACTTCCCAATATGTAAAAGAACGTGGTTGAGCAACGCTGTAGCTATATTATTGTTGTAGCACGAATGACTCGGCTCGGCCGGCCAAGGACTGCGCTTTCACGGAATACCAGCTTAGTGCTGCTGTGTTTCGTATTGTAAGGGTAGAGAACCGGAGACTCTTCTATGGAAATCGTGTATGTCTCTTCTGGTCGAATTTAGTAATAAACACTAAACTAGCTTGTGACTAGCCAATGAGTAAAAATTTTTGAAAATAGCTCAAAATAGATTGACAAAGTAAAAATATAAATAAGAATTTTATACTTTTTAGTCCGTGTTTAAAATGCGGAATATTAAAAAAATACCAATTGACTTGTTTTATATATAATAAGGATGATTATCGAGCACGCAGTCTCCATTATAGTAGGTAAATGCGGTGGTCAATAGACAGTTACATTTATCCTCAATCAAGATTTAAAATGTTGATGAGTTGTTACCACTGAGAACTAAGATAGAACACCCCGTTACCAGTAAAAAAGGGTCTCCAATTTAAACGCCACACGAAACACAGCATTAAGTTGCTATTTTACGCTAGAATCCTTTGAGAGCGTGTTCCTTCTCCGATTGAGCCGATACATAGGTACTAGTACAATCGTAGTATAGCTGTCGCGTGGTTTTTTTTTTTATAGAATAGGGATGACAAACGAGCACACAGTCCACCTTACGGTAAGTGGATGCTGTGGCCCATATACATCTACATTTACCTTTATTTAGGAATCAATATGCAGATGCGTTGTCACCCGTGAGGACTAGGATGGAATGCCTCGTTTCCAGTAAAAAGGGTCTCCGGTACTGCACACTCACCATGCGAAACACAGCAGCATTAAGCTCCTATTTTACGCTGGTATTCTGTGAGAGCGTGGTTCTTTCCCGGTCGAGCCGACCCATTCGTGCTGCAACTATACTACTAATATAACTGCAGCATAGCTCTACCACATCAATACACAATAAAAGCTTTTTTTTTCCTAAACGTTCGTTATACGTTTTTTATGAAAAAACCTTAAGTCTTCGCACCCTTACCCTACCAGTAATATTTAACTTACGATGCCACGTCTATTTGTATCCAGGCGGTTGACTAATGGTGCTGGATTAGCCACAAATCGCCGTCATCGCCGAAAAGAGTTATTGATTCCGGGGTCGGCTTTGCTATCCCTCGGGATCAGTAGGGTATGACGCTTGCGAAACACAAATGGTCAATTTCCTTAAACTTAAGAAAACAAATCGTGTATGTTTAATGATTGTATTTACACATTGTATTTGCGTTTGTATTACGACAAAATTGAAATGAAATAGTATGTTGAATGTAACTAGGTATTTTTTAAGATTTTATCGCGTTTAATTTTACTTATTTTTAATTCCATAAATGACTGTCTAAAATAATATTTTTAAACGGTCATTTTAGTTTTTAGCTAATGAAATGTATGTAGCTCTTTTAAAGTATACTACTTAATGCCCTACAGACCAAATTTCGATCACGGCGGCCTGTGTCTTATAGTCATATGCGCAGAACGGGATTTTAGTGCACGAGAATGTGCTAGCATAGCTGCGCCCTCTGTCATTCGCACAGTCCGATGGTATGACAATCCGACTCGGTCGGAGAGAGATCAGGCGCAGGACCCGCGGCGGTACATGCTAACCGAGGCGCGGAGGTGAAACACCGCAAACTTCCTGCTTTCCTAGTTACTCCTTCCTTGATAGTAAAACTCAATAACTGATTTTGGCCCGATCCGGAATTCGAACCCGAGACCTCGGGATGGGTAACAGCATTTACGACTACTAGACTAACGACCTCTATAGGCTGTAACTAACTAAAACAACATAGCGTTTTATCACACTTTTTATTACACTGGTGTTATTAATAGGAAGGACAACTAATAATTTTCATTCTTATGTAACTAAACATATTATTTTTAGTTGTACAATATGTATACAAAACAAATATAACGAATAAGATATCGAATCTATTACTCAACCCGGTAAAAACTGCAATTTAAAGCCAACAATTCAAAAACAAATTCAAAGCTTTAGGTATGTACTTTACGGGGTGAAACTTCGCCAAAAATTTAACTCCGAGATGATACTGAGAATATTTATGTTATTATTTTAGACAACCCAAGCTCTTGCAGTTAAGGGGCTATACTTCCTCAGCTCATATCCCAATTTCGCCCCCACTTCCCCGCGCGTCGTATGGTCTCTACCGTAATGTTTGTAATCACTAATACTGTAAGTAGATTGGTCGTTAGATACTTATTTTATTAGGTTTATCATATTTATGTCTGTTTCTTTACGCCAAACCAGTCGCTTCTTATTTTTATTACGGTTATTTTCCATTTTAATTTTACGTCGTCATTTGCGTAATGTGTATTCTAATAGTAAGCGACACAGCTTTCCCGTTCCAAAGTCGAAGCGAGACTGAACGGGGGTATCGGGCGGCAAGGAACAAGTTTCAGGATGCTAATAGTTTAGATAATTTCTTTTCACAGTAAAAATCACGATATTTAAAAAAAAAAACTAAACCCTGCTTTATAGTTAGTTCAGTTAGTATGCAAAATTTCGTAATCTAATTTAAAGTATTTTGTGAATACTAGCGGTTTATTGTTCTATTTGGAAGTAAATTTGGATTTTTTTCTATCGAGAAAATTTTATGGAATCATGTTTTTGTCTAACATAGTACTTAAAATTAATCTTCAATTTTACCATGTATTTATTTCAAAATTAATGCTGTAATATTTTCGGCATGACGAAGGATCTTGCTAAGCCATTTGAAGTAGTATAAGCCCTATAATCACATGCGAAGTGAGTCTATTGTATTAAAAAATACAGGATCGCAAAGTCCCTTTTTAATCCTTTTTTCTGTGGTCAACATCTTCGATTCTTAATAGTCCTAGATTTTCCATAACCATTACCATTCTCATACATAATTTTTTCTCATTGTATTGTGTCATACCTAAAAATGCATCACAAAATAAGTTGTTTAAATTTACATGCAACAAATGGTAAACAAATCGAAAAAAAAAAGAATCGGCGGGAAACGTGGGTTTCCTTCGACCACTCACGACGGCCCATAAATAATAGAGTTTGCCTCTGACAGTTGCTAAATGAGTAGCGCCCTCACTGTCTCTCGTCGCTCCTCTCACTCCCACTTCGCTATATTTTGCGCCGTTTACACGTCCCACAAACTTTCAGTATTACATTTTTAAACGAAAATACTGTTTGAACTTTTTCCTATTACGAAAAATACCAAGATTTTATTTCAAATTCGGTTCCAAATTTAAAAATGTGATTAATATGAATTATTGTCATTGTATGGTGCTCTCCTGGCCACAAATAGACGTTATATTTGTACCTTTAAAAAAACGTTCACCTATTTTTATATCTTGAGATTTGTGACAGAACGCAGAATAAAAATTGTCAGATTTAAAATATTAATTGTGAAGAGGTGTAAGGTTGGAGGCCTACAATCACCAAATATACCAAAACAAGCTAAGCTTTTTTTATAGGATAGGTGGCAAATGAGCACACAGCCCACCTGATGGTAAGTGGTTGCTGTGGCCCATAGACATCTGCTCTCCTCGATTACGAATCAAAATACAGATGCATTGTTACCCGTGAGGACGAGAATGGAATGCCTCGTCTCCAGTAAAAAGGGTCTCCGGTATTTTACACTCATCATACGAGATACAGCAGCATTAAGCTACTATTTTACGCTAGTATTCTGTGAGAGCATGGTCCTTCCCCGGTCGAGCCGACCCATTCGTGCTACAACTATACTACTTATATAACTGCAGTATGCCTCTACTAAACCAAACAAGCTGTGATTTACAGTAGCGAACTCAAAAGATCGTGAGTTCTGATTCTCTACTCGACTACTGTGCGTGAACACCTCTTGAACACAATCACTTTAAATTTACCAGGAATGGTTAAAGGGAATATTACTAATTACAGAAGTTTACAGAATTAAAAAAAATTACGACAAAGCACGGTCCTGAACCACCTACACTCGGATTCTCTGCATTCACCATATTAAGCAGCAGGATAAATTTTTCCCAGTCGAGCCGAATATAGTTGTAGCATGGCTCTACCACTCCAAAAATAGGTTGAAAACTATTCTCTTTCTGAGATCGATAGTTGTATACCGTATGTGTTTAATTCTGGTGCGATTACAAACTGTTAGTTATATTTTTATAATTGTTACAATTTTAATGAACTAAGTGCACGGTTCGGACCACACTCTCACAAAATACCACCGTAAACTAGTAGATTAGTGCTAGTGCGTGTGGAGAACCGGATACCCTTTTTAATGCAAACGAGGCATTCGGTCTTAGTACACGTGGGTGACAACGCATCTGCAATTTGATTCTTAATTGAGACGTAGATTCTATAGATCACAGCATACGTTCACCATCAGGTTGACTTGGTGTACGTTCATCACCCTTATTCTATAAATAAAACATCCGCAAAATCCGTGCACGTCGCAGTAATCAATACCGGGCCGACCCGTCTGACGGATGATCCGCGATCTGTGACCCGTCATGGATTCACATCGTTTTAGTGATATGCCCCCATGAGATAAAATGATAAATGATGGTACACATTAACTGAGTGAATTTGGTAACATTGTGATAACTAAAAATATCTTTCACTCTATTCTTCAATAGAGTGAAAAATATTTTTGGCTAAGACTAAGACGTTTTGTGAAGGATTGAGGATTGTTTATAAATATGATATTTCAGTTCAGTCTAGGAACAGTTGAGATATATTTCAAATACAGTAACTGATTGAATAATAGGTCCTTACATATGAAGTTGGCGTTTTTTACGGGAAGAATATGAACTCAATTTTTTTTTGTAAAATATATTTAATTAATCAAAGTATGCACCGTTGTTATCTATGCACTTTTGCTATCTCATAGGTCATAGATCACTTGACTAAAAAAAACATGGGGGCGAGAATCAATAAACTCTTTGAAGGCAGGACTGCCGCATCGGAGTTGAATTTTTTCCCTTGTAAGAAGTTGTCCAAATTCTGAAAAAAATGGAAATCTGTTGGAGCAAGGTCCGGGGAGTACGATGGGTGTCGCAGACATTCCAATTGTAGCTCATCTAACTTACTGGTTGCTTGTTGCACAGTGTTGTGGTCTTGCGTTGTCGTGAAGCAGCAGTGGCCTAGAGCGATTAACCTATCTCGGTTGTTTAGCAGATCGTTCTTCCTTTATATTTTGCAGTTACAGACAAAAGATATCTGCCGTAATCGTTTGGCCAGTACATTATATTTTAGTAAGCTGTAGTGAACGACACCGGCGCTAGTCCACCAAGATATCACTCAGAAGTAACTTTTTCTGTGTCAATTCTTGTTTAGGGCAGGATTTGGCTGGGTCTCCAGGGTTAAGCCGTTGTGACGAGCGCTTCCGATTATCATACAGTATCCACTTTTCATCACAAGTAATGATTCGATTTAAAATCCCTTAATTTTTGTATTGCTTGAGCAAAGTAACACAGCTGTTTCTGCAGCACTGGTGCCACGGTAAAACTCATACTCGTAAATATACCGTTATTTCATGTTTTCCATTGTGCGGTAATAAGCGATACCAAAGAAAAAAATAATGAGGAAAAAAACAAATGAATGACTGTTTTCCAAGCTCAAATGTACCAGCTAAATTAATTTATAAACACGAATTTGGATTGATTCTTTAACGAAGAGGAGATATTTCAGAACGAAGTGGTCAGTACGACAAAACGCTAATTTTATATGTAAGGACCCAATAATTCAAATTAGAACAAAATGACGCCAAAGAACAATACGCAGTAGTAGATAGGATACACACAAAAATAGTATCGTAAGGCTGCCGAGTGATTCACAACGGTTAGCTACTCAAAGTTGTTAGACACCAAATTTAAATTTAAATGAAATACAGCACTATGAGTCTAAATGGGTTTGGTAGACTTTAACAGGAGATAAAAAATAGTCCAAAATTTCAGTCTCGGCTGTCCATCTCAATAGAGATAGTAATTTAGTGTCGTCCTATCTAGAAATGTCCGATGGAACAACGATCCGACAGGATCGCAAATATCTGGTGCGAGACCAACGGTGCTTTTCGAGGTGTAGGGCTGCATTCGCCGAAATTTTATACATGATAGAGCCACTCTGCTGCTATATTATGGTTGTAGCACGAATGGGTCGGCTCGACTGGGGAAGGACCACGCTCTCACAGAATACCAGCATAAAATAGCAGCTTAATACTGCTGTGTTTCGTATTGTAAGTGTGCAGATCCAGACAACCTTTTTTACAGAAAACTGGGCATTCCATCTTATTCCTAAGGAGTGACAGCTCACATACGTTTTGATTCTTGATCAAGGATAAATGTAGTTGTCTATGAGTCACAGCATCCACTTACCAACAGGTGGATTATGTGTTCGTTTGTCACCCTTATACTATAAAAAACTTCCTTATTATCACCAGCTGCTGAAAATTTCTTGACAGAAAAACAAATAACTGATTTCAGTCCGACCCAGAATTCAAATAAGGGACCGTATGATCAGAAATCGCGCTTACGATCACTTAACTAACTAGGCAGTCTCAAATGTCAAGTCAAATACGGCCGATTCAAAAATACTGGCTAAGTTATGTACTCTAAGGGCTAAATACAAGCAAGGCGCGTCGTTTACGGTTAAAATAAACAGAATCAACAAGAAACGCAACGGAATTAACGAAATCCAATACTTTTAGCTTTCAATTTCAATAAATAAATATTTGTAGAGTTTTAACGTTTGCAATTCGATCACGAAAACCAAACTTTTGCTATGTTTTTGTATTGAGCACTCGTCGACAATTTATACAATCTCTTTTTTTTTCTATGGAGGAATTTTGGTGCCTTTTATGTCCGTGTCACACAGTATCATTGTACTAGCCCACTTCAGAACACTTCAGTTTTTTTAATAGTATTAACACACACCGTCACACCTTGCAGAATACCAGCGTAAAATAACAGCTCAATGCTGCTGTGCTTAATAGTAAAAGCAATTGTTATTTTCTCCTGTCTTTCTACATTTTTCTTGATTTAATGGCAATTATTACGTGACAATAATGTCCTTCATACCGAGTCAGTCTCGGCGGACGGTCTCAACGGAGACTAATAATCTGCGCAGGGCAGGATTACACCGCCCGAGTATACGCGCAAGCAAAAGTGCGCTTTTAATTCCCTTACTCTCATAGTAAGATGAGTCGGTAATACGACACGACCAGAAAGATCAGGCGCAGGCATAATAGCTTTACGTGTTTCCGAGGTACGAAGGCGTAACACGGCCAACTTTTTTACTCCGAGTTGCTGCTGATAATTTCTTAACCTGGCAACAGATTTTGGGCCGATACGATATTTGAACCCGGGACTTCATGGTCAGTAGTATCACTAGATCAACGAGGCAATTAAATGAATATATATAATTTTTGAAAATACAGGAATCCAAATATCCCGATAGATGGCGGTATAACCGTCTCGTTTACGTCAGACTTAAAATAACCTGATTGGCGATAGGCATCGGTGCTAATGGTGAGAAATGTCTGGTACAGCGAACATCAATGAAAAAGTTAAGATATCAATTTCATATGAGATATATAGTGCACACTCTATAAGATGGAATGCCTCGTTTCCAGTAAATAGGGTCTCGGGTTCTCTACTCTCACCATACGAAACACAGCAGCATTAAGCTACTATTTCACGCTGGTATTCTGTGAGAGCGTGGTCCCTCCCCGGTCGAGCCGACCCATTCGTGCTACAACTATAGTTTTAATATAACTGCAGCACGGCTCTACCACGTATAAAATATACTATGGAGGCACCCGTAGATACGGGGATGGTCGTCGCTGTAGACAGCGATAAGATACGCTGCCATTAGATGAACAGTTTCGTACCTTCAAGGCTGCCGTGGCGTCGAAAGCCCTTCTCTCTGACGTACACGCAAACTCCAGCCTGGGTCACAAAGGAGTGTTCTAATTTGTACCCCGCGTAGGTGAGATACCTACGAAGTGTTACCCGGAGAGGACGCTTGGTTATACATATCGTATCATAGTCGCAGGGGGTGCCCTTGACTTATTGCACAGTTTGCCCCGAGCAGCTTTAGACTCGAGTGGAATTTTGTTCCCCCCCATAGAATACGCGGGACAGCCTGAGAACCAATGCTTAGGAAAAGTAGGGTAGCCTAGGCGTGGATGCTTAGCGAGGGATCCTTCGTCATCGGGGATGCTGGTTCATGTTAATAGGAGGAATTGGGCCTCCAGCTACCTGCACTTACCAGACGAAATGCAGAAGCAGAACTTCTACTTAACGCTGATCTTCTGTGCTGTGCTGGCTGCCGAGTGGCTATACCACTGTTGAAAAAACATTAAGCTACTTACATAGTAATTTGAGAGGCGTTATTCTCATTTTCTTTTCTGGAGAATCATCATCCGTATTGAGCTTTTCCTTCTCCGCTTCTTTTGTTTTAGGGTTGTCTTCTGTAACAAAAATGTTATTCTTTACTAATTTTTATTCGGACTGTTACATTTATGCTTTTTTTTGGCACGGCTACTACTTAAAATTTCTTGACGGAAAAACCTAATTATTAACATTTGGTCCGACCCGTAATTCGAACTCAAGACCACACATGTTCAGGCGTTTTGCGGCCACAAGACCAAAAACGCTGTCAAATATGCTTAAGTAATAATATGGAAATAGTAAAGCCGTAGCGGTGAAAAAAATTAACTAAATAAAAATACTCATATACAAATGTCGACTCCCAATTCCGAATAGAAACACTTTTCTCCGTAAATAAATTCGTTTTTAAGATATTTATTCTCCGATCTATCTGATAGTACTAGACTAGATCCCACATAAAAAAGAGGATTGATATACTATTTAAATTCATGAACATATTTTATGTATTGTGTATAAATGTTATGGTGCCAAATTCCTCTTACGATTTTTAGAATCTTCTTAAATTTACTAGAACCTTGTGTTGACTTCCAGCAAATGCAGGTTCCCTCAAAATATTTCCATGTATTGTAGAGCAACTAAATTAGCATTTTAAATTGCATTAAATATTTTATTGTTGCCGGTGGACCTGAAGAATGAATACTAGCTCTTTGTACTTATATTAAAGCGGATTACCAATCCAATACTTTATCACACTAAGATTTGACACATTTTAACATAAATAGGCAAATAAAGTAAAGTAAAGTTACTGCTTATATACGTCCCACTGCTTGGCACAAGCCTCCTCTCATTTCTGAGAAGGTTTTAGGACAAGGAAGTGTCAGCCGCGCTGCCCCGTTGCGTGTTGGCGAACTTCACATGTCTTGGAAATAATTTTTTCTTATTCCTCAGACTTGCAGCTTTCCTCACGATGTTTTCCTTCACGGCCAAGCACGTGGTAAATCAGCACTTAAAATTGCAATTAACAATTTCATTTGTGCCATACTATACTATACAATCGAACCCGGGTTACTCGCATTCTGTTATATTTACAGCGTGCGTTAACCATCTGAGCTATCACAGCTCTCTCTATATAGTGTGGTCGATTTAGTTGCATAAATTCATAAGTTGGTATTGCAAAATTCTTGTTTTAGCATATCAAATCTAATTTATTTATTGACAGAACAGCATTTGGCGAAATATATAAATTGGACATTTACTTACCAGTACCGTTTTAGAAATAAAGTTCCTAGATTAACTTTGTATTGTAAGAAAAAATTCACATTTTTAGTATGCATATTCAATAAAAATACTCAGATAACAAAATTATATTTTTAGTATGCATATTTAACATTTTTAGTATGTATTTTATATGTGGTAGAGCCACGCTGCAGCTATATTATGGTTGTAGCAAGAATGGGTCGGCTCGGCCGCGAAGGAAAACGCTCTATCAGAATACCAGCGTAAAACAGCACTTTAATACTGCTGTGTACGTATCGTGAGTATAGAGAACCGGGGACTCGTTTTAGTGGAAACGAGGCGATTCCATTGTAGCCCTAGCGGTGACAACGTATCTGCATTTTTATTCGAAATCGAATATAAATATGGATGTCTATGGATCACAGCATCTCCTTACCATCAGGTGTGATCGTGCCTGTATACTCGTTTGTCACCCTCATTCTATAAATAAATACTACCTATTACATATAATTTCTACGAACTATAAAATTAAAAATCTCAATCTCTGATCTACTTCGGTTCTATTTACAGTCTACATTACATAAAACAAGGCCTGTATAATATACGAGTATCATGTACGCAAATGTTCACTTAATTTAACGTAAACGCTACAAATAACACAAATAGTACCGACAATTCGGTACTCATTGGTGTTTATTTTACAGTAAAAACATTCCACTTAAGTTGGTTTAGATTTAATTATAAGTTATAAATAGTACGTTATCTGGAGCTATTTATCTACCTGATTTCAAAAAAATATCTAAGACAACAATTTTATTACATCAGTTTTAAGTAAGTTTAGAGATAAATTTTGTTAACATAATGATAAGCAATAAAGGGTAAAATCTCTAAATCTCTTCGCAAACAAATGACACAGTTTTCTGCCCGTGAAAATAATATAACTATATAAACAATATAAAACGTAGGTATAAACAATTACTCGACTATGTTACATAGAATAAGAATGACAAACGAGCACACAGTCCACCTGATGGTTAGAGGAAGCTGTGTCCTATTGACATCTAAATGTATCATCTAAAAAGGGTCTCTAGTTCTCTAAAATCACCATACGAAACACAGCAGAATTTTGCTGCTATTTTACCCAAGTAAGAAGCGTGATCCTGAGTGAAAGCGTGGTCCTTCCCCGGTCGAACCGACTCATTCGTGCTACAATCATATTTTACATACTACGTTAGTGCTATTTCATTGCCAGTTGAAATAAGATTCACCTATAATTATTATTAATGCGCCTTCGAAACATGGTTAAGGTAAACCCTTTTTACGACAGCAGAAGCCCATGTCAATCAGTGGACTTTTAAGTACTGATATGAAAGACAACGAACATCGACGATAAGTTATCGCGTGTGCTCTATTCTTATTATCGTCTATATGATTATGTGTGTTTGAATGGGTCTTAGATCATGGCCAGCTTAGATAGATAGCTTAGATCCACAATTGGACCCGGTAGGTGGTGCTGTTGTCGAAATTCAGTAATCACCTGAGCGAAGCCGAGAAGCATCGCTAGTATATAAACCTAGTAATCAATAAACTATATTAAGTCTACTATCAAAAAAAATATTTATTCCTCCTTACCAATATTCATTACTACTAATTCAACGGCCGGCGTTATCTGTTGTTTTAGCTGCGACAGTTCCTCCAAAACTACTTTGGATGCTGGCGACTCTCCTCTGTAATGAGCTATAGCTAGTCTAGCATCCTGAAATATCACGACTACACTTTTGATTCATTTAATTCTAAGCTGTGCTACTTCACTGTGAAGTGGCGTTGTAAAAATATCCACTACCCCGTATCGTCCCACGGGTGTCGTAAGAGGCGACAGATAACAAACCAGACCTGCAGCGACATCTTCGTAATTACAGCTAGAAAATTAAAAAAAAAAACCGCACTCACTGTTCGCCAAGACTTAAAATTTAAAGTTAAAGCTTTTTAGGCACGTTGGGATGGGGAAAGAGCACTAAACTGGCTTGATCATCACGTTCGGATACGTAATATTGGTGAAAGTAATGTTGACAATCCGGTGTAAACTATATATTATATCAAATATAAATTAACTTTTATAAAGTTTATAAATTCGTTTGTATTGTATTAATGATAATCATTCTTTATCATGAAAAATGATAACTTTGTTACCAAAAAAGTATTGAATAAAACTATATTTATGGATTTTATCACGGTTAATTAACTATTTTTTTTAAAATATTTTTTTAGTTTGGGTTCTGGTAAGTATGCGTTATAGGGGCACGAGTGAAACAACCGCTTGCAAGTAATACACTGATATATTTCATAATTGTTGACAAGCATATACGTAGCCGTACACAGGTACCCACCATTCCCTCCCCCTAGTTAACAACTAAATGTTTTACTAAAAGAAACGACGATAGTCGACCTTAGGCAAGGGGCATAAACGAAGTCTAGACTCGGGGTTGTCACGAGCAATGGTTGCTATAGGCTGATTGGCTTCGGTGTCCATTGAGATTGGCTCCAACGATATGTCGGACTCGTCGTTAACGTTAGTTGAGTTAACGTCATTTTGCACCATTTCCTCTTCCCCGCAGGTGGTTTGCGGCTCGTCCGAGACCGGCATACCATTGTTTTCTTTTCTAATGCTATTTGTTAAATTATAACAGTCAAAATCAAGGTTCAGATTTTTTTTGATTATCGTGGTATGGCCCCTGGTAACGTATTTTACTTACCTTTAACTTTATCATATACTTAACTTTGCCCATTCTTTTTATTATAACACCCTGGCACCACTGATGTGTATTATTATTTACAATTTTTTTTATACAAAACATTTGTCCCAGGTTCAAATGGTTTTGCATTTTTTCCCCATATGCCTTAATCTGCAAATACTGTGTGGTTTGGACTTTATTATTTAAGGATGTGGATGAAGGCGGTAGAACATGGCTCATTAAGTCCAAACGAGTTCGTAACTTGCAAGCGAAAACTAATAGCTGAACTAAGAGCTGGTGACAAAGAAGTTGTGCTGTGTAACGAAATTCCTATAACCAAATAAGAATTTAAGTAATTTTAATTTATATTCTTTTTTATAATTGTTATCAATAGAAAGTAGACACGACTTCAACCCCTTTTTCACTATTTTAACGTACCCTTCAGCCTGACCGTTACTAGCGGGGTGATACGGCGGTGACGTCACATGAGTGATACCGTTAACACTACAGAAATTTTTAAACTCGTAGGAAGTAAATGTAGCTGCGTTGTCGGTTACTATGGTTTGAGGTAAACCGAATCTCGATTCGGTTTACCTCAAACCATAATTCGGAATTCGAATCGAGATTTTCGATCACAGCCGATGAAGTAGACGGTATTACGTATACTTCGACCATGTATAAAAAATCCATGTGGATCCTATGAAATGGCTATGGAGGATATTTCCATGGTGATATAGGCGTTCGTGGTGGGGAATGACACAGCTGGGTGCATATTTTGCATGACCCTATCATCGTTTCTATACCTGCATCAATACCCGGGAACCAAAACCTAGCCCGAGCTTCCGCTTTTGTTTTTACTACTCCAAGATGGGAATTGTGTAACTCGGACAGAATTTTTAGCCGCAATCGTTCAGGCAAAACTATTTTGTGCCCTCGCATTAAGCACCCATTAAACCCATTCAAAACATAACTGCGTTATACATAAAAGTAAGGTTTTATGTTAACGTCATACATCTTTTTAGGCCACCCTTCAATCACATATTTTTAACTTTACTTAAAATGTTATCCTTACTCATGACATGTCGTAACAGCCACCGAGAAATAACACATACATTTGTAGCCTATTTGCAGACACTTCCGGAATACCTTTGTACGGACCGAATATAGTTATGAGTGGTTTGTGGTCAGTGTGTAAAATGTATGGTTCCGATCTTCCATATAAATATTGATGAAAACGTCTCACACCAAAAATAATTGCAGTTGCCTCCTTCTGGATTTGAGAATACCTTTTTTCTGACGCATTTAAAGTGCGCGATGCAAAAGAAATAGGTCTCCCAACTCCGTCGCCGTCTATATGTGACAACACCGCTCCTAAACCGGTCGGGGAAGCGTCAACGGTTAATATTATTTTTTATTAGGATTGAAATCCACTGGGACTTGCTCAGACGCTAAACATTTTTTTATTTTATTAAATACGTCACCGCGTTACACGCGACCAACATCATTGAGTGCCTTTTTTCAAGAGATCGTATAGCGGACTTAGAATGCTAGATGCATTTTTTACGAAATTTCTGTAATAGTTAACCAACCCTAAAACGACTGTAGTTTATTTATGTTTGTTAGAACCGGTGCTTTCAGAATTGCTTTTACCTTCTCATGTGACTTTTTCAACCCGTACTTATCAATAGTGTATCCTAAATTTCTTTCTTTCTTTTTAAGTAATTAATTTCTTCCTAAAAGAAATATCGCCTTAAAGGCATAGACCCCATCTAATCCCGACAGTACACAACCCTTTGCACGTTGAAAAATCGACGGGGTGCTGGAAAGGCCGAAAACCATACGCAAATATTTATATAACCCGCAATGAGTGTTGATGTACGTGATTTTTTGTGAATCGTCATCTAAAATAAATTGGTTATATGCCATCGACAAGTCTATTTTGGAAAATTGCTATCCGCGGTAGAATTTGGCAAATAATTCGTGTATTGACGGCAATGGATATTGTTCAACTATTAATTGCTTATTAATACTTACTGAATAATAGGCACAAAGTTTTACAGTACGGTTTCGTTTTAATACTATTATAGCAGATGCGTATTAGGAATATTCTACGGGTTTTAAAATGCCTAAATCTACTAATCTGTCGATCTCTTCGTCTATTTCACTTTTTAGTGAAAAAGCAACTGGCCGAGCTTAAAAAAAATTGGCTGTGAATTTGGTTTTAATTGCAACTTTACTTTATATTTGTTAAATGCACCAAGATTATCGGAAAACACATCAGGATATTGTTGCTGAAATTTTAGCATTATGTTTTCAGTATTCGATACAAAATGACATTTTACTTATTTCATTTTTAAAATCGACGTAAAATCATGACCCAATAATAGTGGTCCGCCCCCGAGCACTACGTAACCATTAAGTTCCGCTGTCTGCCCAGAGTATATTACTGGTTTAAGATGTCAATTTATTTGTGCTGCGCTGTAAGGAAATACTCTTAAAATATGTATCATACGAGGGTGGCACTGAAAATTTCGGGAATCAAGGAAGTGACACAACATTACTATTCAAAAATGTATTTATTGCTTTTCGAAGTAT
>DWHP01001700.1:0-15580 GCA_018247895.1 Parnassius honrathi | reverse complement strand
GGTCTTTATATTCCCGATAATTTTTACACAGAGTAGTATACATCCCAACGCTAGGTACAAGTTCCCTCTCACATCTTAGATGCTTTTCATCAGAAGCATTATGCTGAGCTGTGTTTTAATCAATAGCATGCACTGTCATAGATAAACAAGTGGCAACAGTTTTCATTCATTTCATTTCATATTTTCACGTTATGTTTTTGTACTTTTGAATGGTGTTTGCGAATGTGATGACTTTTATTATCTCCGTCTATGTCTTAAAGAATTTCTTCTCGTTTTTCATTGAGTAAACGCAAATACCTTTTTCAGTTCTTGATGTGAACAATAAAAAAATCGTTCTTTTGATGACTGAAGTGAAAGAATTCTCAGGTGAGTGTCGTTACTTGTTTTGGAGTAAATAAAATATAACTTGATGTGGACGCGCCATCAGGGGTCGCCATCGTAATATCACATCATCTATTTCACCTCAGGAGTTGTGTGTCATGTGACCTTATGAACAAAAAACCTGTCGACGTCAGTCGGGTTCCAACTCATGCATTTTGCCATGAAACTCGATTTGAAAGGGCACGCTGTTGGCGCCGCTGCTTGCCCGAGGCATCGCTGTACACCAAACTCGTGGTTCGAGTCGTAAACTACGGAAAGTGCAGTATTCTCCCGTAACCATGAGCAAGACCCTCTCGCATAATCCCGCCGAATATAACTTGTGAAAATGATATCCGAATATTTATATATTATGGTATATAATATAAGGTAAACAGTGATACTAGTAATTTAGTTTGTACAACTGAACTTATAGACAAACAGACTCTAGTTATGTATCTTTATTTCTTATTCCAGCATTGTTATTGTTAAAGGTATTTTACTGGATAACTTTTTTACCATCTGGAAAAAATAGGGTGTAACAGGTGGACCGATGAGTAGTCTATGGCACTGATATTTTACATTTTTTTTCCCTTCATTAATATATTATGTAATAGATCCATCAATAAACACTACTGATCCTAAGAAAACTTTCCATTATAAAAAAATAAAAACGAAAAGTTTTAGCGTTGATATAAATAAATCAATTAATAACTATCGAAATTAAAATCATACGAACTCCACTTTACGAGCGGCATTAAAACAATGAATTTGTAACGCACTCGCCACACCGTAGGTCTACGAACGGATAAGGACAAAGGTCCTTGTCCCGTCGCAGGGTCGCAGGCGCAAGGCCGCCCGCCACCTGTGCATTTTATTTCTGTCAGCTGTGTTTAGCTACGGCGTGAATTCGTATTGTTTATATTTCTGTGTGTGTATCGGTCCCCCGCTGACAGTTATTCAAAACATGTATAATAACGGAGAGTTTATGTCTTGTCTGATGAAAACTTAGATGGTGCGACGAGTCGATATTTATTTTTTATTTTAGAGAATTTACAACGTGTACACGTTGCACACGTTCGAATTCACAATGATCGCTGGTAGAACATCGTCATCGAGCTTGTTTCTGTGTTAAAGTTTGGGAGGCAATCATTAGCGACCATATCATTGGTCCAATATGGGTTGAAGGTCGATTGATAGGACTAATCTATCTGCAAATTAGAAACTGTTAATGAATTCATTATAATACAAGATAAAATTTTACATGTAATTCTACTCAACTGCAGCGTATTGGGCGGTCCTAAGTCATTAAAAAAAATAAAGATCGAAATCACAAAAATAATAACCTGAAACGTACGGTTCTCTCTTCCGGCAGGATTAGTTTCGGCTGCATTCGGTAGGTACGAACGGTATGTCGCAGCCACATAAGAAATAAGATGTATCACTAAAAAAAAACTTAGTTGTAATGCACATATGTAATGTATCAGCTTTTTGCGATCTACAATGCGGTTGATAATGATTAAAATTCATTAAATGCATCACTTAAATTGTCGCTCGCCGACAATTACTTTATTCGCACGTATTTTATTATCAGACAAAATCTGGCAGCTAGGAAATCGTGAAGCGATAGAAATGATGTTAGAATACATCGTTTTAGAAGTGGCATCAGTTTATAAATAGGACTCAACCACCTGGTTCTTTTGTACCACTTCTTCCCAAGAATGTCTGGATATTCGCAAATTTTAGGAGATAGAAGAAGTAGAAGTCGCATTTATCAGGAGTGTTGACGATCAGTACTGTGAGCAGTTCCATGATTCTACAGTTAGTAATAACACATTAGGCAGGTACCATGTAGCCTTGCCTCACATTATTGATACCTCCACTCTTGGAAACTCATTTCTTATCGCAGGACACTGTTTATTAAGTCTGGATCACGATGAATCATGTCCATTATTGACCCTGAAAATTTTCTAAAGCGTCTAGTGATGTAAAATATCTTATAAAATAGTATATTTTTTTCTTATTTCGTATCGCATAATTGAACTTTCAAATAAAGCCAGGAAAAAAAGTAATGTTACTTTGTTTATCATTCTTAATAGACTTTTGGACGGAACGTGCTTTACAATGGCTCAAAGGCCCATAAGCCATGCCAAAATATATTAAAAATGTGTTTTCCACGTTCCCTTCAGACTACAAAAAACTCGTTCATACATATTGTGGTTTATGAATGTTCAAAATAACTAATTTCTTTTTTTATAACTTATTAATTTATGATTAGATACGATTTTTAATGGTTTTATGCTATAGTATGGAAAAAAAAATAAGTGTACAGACCTTATCTGACAGCTGTTATGACCTCAAAATTTTATTTACTTAATAGAATTTTTTCCTGGACTCTAAATGAAAAGATGATAAGATTTTATGTTATTATAAACAATAATTGTTTTTATACAACAGTAGTTGCAGGTAGACGCGACCTGTGAAAGGAATCAAGTGACAGGTCAATCAATGTATGGAAAGTGGGCATGATTCTTTTTGTCTGTTTATATGTTTGTTTCAGCTAATCTCTGAAATGGATGGACTAATTTTGACCGGACTTTCACTGAAAGATAGTTGATGTTATAAATAGTAACATAAGCTACTTTTATTTTAGAAAAATAATTAAGTTCCGCACAAAAAAAATTAAAACCCATGAAATACAATCGTAATAAATTCCATGCAGACGAAGTCGCGGGGATAGCTAGTGTAAAACCAATGTTCCCTAGCTGAATCCGGGAAAATGGTACTTTCGCTACTTCACTTCACACGTTCTACGCGTAGCGGACTCTGGAGAGATCGAGGCTGTATAGTGCCTGTGTTTTGATGCACCTTGCTTGAAGAAGGAAAAAGGAGCGGAAATGTCATCTCCCGAGGCGAAGCCACGTAAGGTGGCGGATGTTTGCGAAAGCCTTCCAGTGGCCCTGATTATATGCGGCGAGTGTGAAACACCATGGGGTTTTAGTCTTTTATAGCCCGACCTGATCCGTCCTCGTGCTCGCGAAGCGAGTATGCGTAGGTATTTGTGTGAAAAACTGTCGCTGATATTACCTAAATATAATACTAAGAAAAATGTCGATACTAATAGAAATGATACTAACAGAAATGGCGAAGTGATGACCCCATCGCTCGCTAACTTAACAGTTATATGACAAAAAATGTTAGGTTAGCGCAATCAGCACTCTGCCAAGGGGTGTGAGCGCCGTACCTTGGCAAAATTTAGGGTGCAAAATCCCGTTTATGCAAACACCATGTTACGGTGCCGGTTCTGGGCGCCTCCCATTTATTAACGCCCATTAAAATAGATTATGAAGACAGGAATGCGCACAGAGGCAATGGTTGGAGGCCACACGGGCGCATCTGAGGCTGTCAGTGAATGTGGCAGCATCCAGAGCGCTAGCCGAAAACGAAGTGCTCACACTCAGCAGTCCTGCGCATCTATTATTCAGCCAGCTGGCTTGGTTTCGGCAGGATCTTCACGGAGCAGCATCAGAATCAGCAATTGATACAAAAGTATGCCGCATGCAATAGACAACTCAAATAAATTGGAATGCATTGCGGGCGAGGGAGGGGGGGGGGAGATATTACTTCCACTAATGGAATCAAATATCATTTTTATACGCGGTAGAGCCACACTGCAGCTATAATATGGTTAAAGCAAAAATGGGTCTGCTCGACCGGAGAAGGACCACGCTCTCATAATACCAGCATTATATTAGCAGCTTAATGCTGCTCAGGACCGGACTCTTTTTACTAAAAACAAGGCATTGCACCTTAACCCCCAGGCGTGACAACGCATCTGCATTTTGATTCTTAATCGAGGATAGACGTCAACGCCTATGGGCCACAACGTTCACTTACCATCAGGTGGACTGTGTGCCCGTTTGTTACACTTACTATATAAAAAAATCGCTTATTTGGTTCCAAAAAACCATTTTATCACAGATCTAAGTAAGTACCGCTTGACCTGATCAAGGGTGGGTAAAAATATATGGGTACCTACCATTTACATTTTGAGCGCTATAATTATACGACACCTTTAAAGCGGGTGATGTCACGCGCTCAAAATATTAAAAGCAGTAGGAACCGCTAGCTCAGGAATAGACCTATTTATGCCTATAATTAAGAAGCAATGATTATTTATATAAAAAATCAATCATTATTTTGTGAATTATTATTTTATTACGTTGAAATACAGGGTTATTTTTCAGTATAGCTACGTTTTAACTTAAGTTCAAATATATAAACAATGATGTATGTACTGTTATTATAGTTTTTGAAAATACAAATAAATAAGGCTTCTCTACTTTTATTTGAAATTAACCTAAATTCAATGTAATTTATGAGTTGTTTTACCTACCGATCGACCCTTACAAATGTGTGCGTGCCCAGTAAAATCAGTAAAAATAATGCATTAGCACGCATTTTGAATTTCAAATATAAAAAGGACAAAATGTTGGAATTTTTTTAAATTTTTTTCACCATTAGCCTATATTACTTATTCCAAACCTTGTCTGCAAAGTTGGCAAATTTATTACAAAATAACCCTTTAGAATAATTACGTTATCTTCAACTATACAAATAGCTTATATAGATAAATTTCGTTAATCAACTATAGTACTATTTTTTGATTCGATGAACAATTTAAAAGTGATAATTTTAAATAGTTTAAATTTTAATAGTAGATCAAATCTCATGATTATTAAGTTGAATGAAAATTGTAATATATGGTCGCAGATACAACAAAAATGGTGCTGCCATTCAGTCTTTTCCCTTTTTAATCTTATAATTAATCACGCCTGTTCTCGCATTTTCAAATAGACAAAAGGGGAATGTTGCCTCGTACGTACAGAACAAATACCGTACTCATGTGTAGTGTAATGAAAGCAGACAGCCTAACGAGTGTTGCTACGTAAAACTTCTGTGTATGTGAGCACTGAGAGACCATGCCAGGAATTAGCGAAATGAATTGCTAAGGGTTTAGTAGTAGGCCTAAAACAAGAGCGCCTAGAACAAGGAGAAGAATGTCGATAATGACGACATGAAGGCGGATCCGTCTCAGCAGCGACAGAGCTGATCTAAATGTCGTTTAGACAGTAATATATATTGCCATAGAATTAATATGATGTGATTATCTTAGTTATTAGGTTATCAATATAAATTAAAAATGTTCTATTATTTAGTAGAAATCTTCTACTAGAACACTACACCTTTTTATATTCCTTCCGACAAACAGCACAGTATATATACTTGGAGATGTGTAGAATGAGGGAACAGTTTCAACATTAGCTGTCTTAAAATTGCATCGATATTTACCCCTATTCATTTGTTTTTACAAAATCCTTAAAGACTTCTACTAAAACCTCAAATGGAATAAAGTACGATTTAAATTATTTAATTAAGAAATTTTCACTAATGTATAAAAATAGTTGTCTGGACTGAGGGATCACAGTTTAGATATTTGTTTCGTTTATCTTTAACACTTTGTGTCTTGTTATTTAGTAAAATAAGCTTTACAAATTCTTTACTAAATATCTGTAATCACATTAACATCACTTGTAAGATACTTTCCGAGATCTGATTAGTACACTGTGTGAGCTAAGGGCTAATTTTAAGGACTGTAACTTTTATACATTCTGTTACAAACCCTTCCACCATTGTTTAAGCCATACTACTAAATCCTTAGCAATTAATTTCGCGAATTCCCGGCTTGGTTCCTTAGTGCTCACTTACACAAACTACTGTGCTACAGGTCCCAATTTTACTTACTATAACAATACTTACATAACGATACTTTATTTACTATAACGTCAACTATACATAATATACTAAACTGCCATGATAATTATCCGTGTAGTAGCCGCGTAATAGAAATAATTACCCCATGGTTATCGTAAGAGGTGACAGAAAGGAATTAAACAGGCAATGGACAGCAGCGCTTTCCTCACAACAATTTAAAATAAGAAAAAAACTGCAGTTGTCAAGTAACCTGCTGAGCGCGCCAACTACGGCAAATATTCCCTTCTTTGTTCGGCACTGGACTTTGATAGGTTCGACGAATTAATGTGAAACTACTATATTGTAATAATTTAGCAATGTAACAGGTTACATTTTCACACATTCTGACGCCTAGATTTAATGTACAACGCCGTTGCAAATCTTATAAAATAAACAAATTTACACAGATCTGGAATATTAAAATTATGTGTTCATTATTAAACTTTTAAGTCTACTCTACACTATCTACAAAAGTTTTTGGACTAGACTTTGAAATAATTTTATTTCAGTTTGCCACTGCCACTAGACTAGTAAGCCACTAGTTACTAAAGCTGATTCAAGAGGTCTGTTGGTTGAGAGGAGGAAAAGGCCTGTATACATTATATCGACAACTTGGTCAAGTTAACTTTCAATAATCGTTAACATTATAAAACTATAAAAAAATGGGAATGACATGTTACCTAAAACTTAGGTCAGGTGATCATCATCTGACATAACATCGATTTTATTCATTTTTATGATTTTGGACATGGGCTGCAGCAGTATAGTAGGTATCGGAAGTAAGTCTGCGCGCTGGGCGCCAGGTCGGCCACCAGCTGCAGAAAGTGCACGAGACTCACCCGCGGTGGAGCGCTGCAGCGCGTACATCTCCTGGCCCTGCGGCGAGTGGAAGAAGGAGCGGTGTCGGAAGTAGGGCTGCGCGCTGGGCGCCAGGTCGGCCACCAGCTGCAGGAAGGAGGGGCGCGCGGCAGCGCGGTGCGACCAGCAGGCGCGCATGAGCTCGTACAGCCGGTCGGGGCAGTGCTCCGGCCGCTCCATCACGCCGCCCTCCACTACGTAGCGCACCACCTGCTCGTTCGACAGGCCCTGCGCCCGCCCACACACACGCATATATACACGTTGTTCATACAAACCCAATAGAAAGGTAATAAACTACTACAACTGGACCGTGTTGTGCATCAGTACCCACAAACTAGCCAAAATGAGCATAATCTAATAAACACGTAATCCAAAATCTACATTCAACTGTCTCTAAAATGATATAAATACCAAAATAAAATATGGTTTCTATGTCTTTCAAATCTGATTATTTATTTTTGTTGGGTTGGATCCTCTCAGCACAACACTGTCCAACTAAACCACGTAGTGACGGCGCTTAGAAGCGATAAGTATTAAGAGAGGTGACCTTCACTGATCCAGTAAAACTTTTAGGCTGTTGTTGTTTGTTATCTATTTGATGTTTGGCAAGTCCACCACACGATTTTGGAATACAGTATCGTGTAATAGATACAAACATTTTTTCCGGAGTTCAGTTGCAATATTTAAAATATTAAGGTTAAAACACATTGCAAGCAATTTTGATATTTGTGATGTTACTTGACATATAAATAACAAGATGTTACAGCTCGTAATGATTTATAATAATTATCGTCATCATTATTACTATTACAGACGATTACAAGTCTACGGCTAAACATGTGCCTCCTGAAAATACTCCCATATAGTTTAAATTAAAATTGTGCTGCTGTTGATCTTCAAACAGTTGAATACATTTTCTTGAAACATTTTTGGCTATGTTTCTTGAAACATAGCTAAAAACACTCTCGATTAAGACTATATAATAAAAAAAAACTTTATCGAAATCGGTTCATTTGTTCACGAGCTATAATGCCACCTAAGACACATACAGATAAACTTGTGACTTATACACAAATACACACCACGAACATATATCACCCTCTGTTTTCGTAGAGGTTAAAAATATGTATTGCGATTGTGTAACTCTCGTGGGAATCGTGTTTAGCTTCATTTGAACTTTAACGTCTAATTTCATTTTAAAGTTTAAATGTATCGATATACGATTATAAGCCTATGTGCCTTATGTTAATATCTTATGTTAATGTATGTTAGTAAAAACGGAATGGTTCCCATTGGGAACGATTCTCATAGGAGTTACAAATTGCACTGCTGACACGCGCTAGTTACATACTCTGGCTATTAAGTAACATGGTAAATTTTATATCTATACATTAAAGTACCAATGTATGTAAGACATATGATGAATATCTTTATATAAATCAATAAGGGTTTTTTAAGTAATAACAATTTTAAGCAGATGTAGCCATCACAATAAACGTATTTGTATTTTACCTGATAGGGCTGCATCGCTAGTGTCGCCATTTCCCATAGTACGACACCGTAGCTCCACACATCACTATTACTTGAAAACACCTAAAAAAACAGAATTTTACACATTAAGTTTAAGAATAGTCATTTTAAGCTTGTTACTAATCTTATGACCTCGAAATACGTAAGTAGTTACACTTCAATGGAATAAATTTAGACCTTCACTTTCACTTTTACCATAAACACAAAGAAGCATAAGTTAATTTATCTAGTTTAGATTCATGGCGACACACCGGTAGTGTGTATATTCCATTTCATTCCACTTTCGTATAATACTTGAAACCATAGATTACTATAATACACAATAGAATGGCTGTCAACCTTATTTTGTACAAGATTCGGCGTCGCCGGGAGCACATATACAAGCAATTACGTCGTATTATCACTACTACAAACCGTATTCGCTATGTCGACATACAGATTTTAATACATATTTATTTGTAAATAGCGTGCAATTTGGCATTTTCTAAATAATTTGCATGCGAAATTTGGAAACGATTGCAACGTCAAAACACATATCGTGTTGACATTTATACGTGTGAATTGACGTGTTAGTGACATTTTAGTGGCTCTGCAGGCTCCGCCCACTCCCCCGTTTTATTATGAACGTATTATAGTATTCTATGGCCAGATCGGAAGACCAAGGTATCTGGACCAAATTTGAAATATCAGGATGTTAGGGTTGTCGTTGTGAGAAAGAATTATTAAAAAATGTAAAATAAAAAAATAGTTTTTTAAATGAATAGGCTACAAAATTCCATCGAAATTTGGGCGGTGCTAAAGTCCATTCAGCGGTGCCAAGTTGACTATCGGTATGGCGAAGTGCTGAAGTGTTTATACAATAGGAATACGATGGCTATCCGTGTACAGAACCCGTGGTGAGTACGAAACCTATCATAAGACGTAAAGACGTTTTCGAACTGCTTTCCAGTTTGGCAGCTTCGGACGTTTTCGAAGCTGCCGAACTGTAAAGTATACGGTATTAACTTCAATGACAAGTACATCACTCACCTTCGATTTGCAGTCCTTATGGCAGAATTTCTGGAGGACCTAAGCACTATGCTCAATGAAGTCGCTCAGCGAGCTATGGAAGGAGCTATGTTCAGGGTTTTCCTGCGTGATAAACATAGAAATGAGGATATCTGCGGTAGAACCTGAGTGTCTGACATAGCCCAACCAGCAAAAAAAAAATAGTAAACTGAAGTGTCAATGGGCCGGTCATATAGCTCGAAGAACCTACAAACGATGGGGAAAAAGGTTCTCTAGTGGCAGCCTTGTACCGGTAGGTGTTGTGTAGGGCGACTGCCCACTAGATGGAGTGACGACCTGGCAAGACACGTGGGAAATCATGCAGGTGGCTCAGTAACATGTTGTTTCCCCCTTCCATTCCCTTGCGGGAGGCCTATGTTCAGCAGTGGACCTGTGAAAGTCTGTAATGGTGATGATGATGAATAGCGACAAAAAATTATATCTGTAAAGCACACCAGCACTAAATCTATAAATACGGCTGTATAATTCTCAGACATTTGTCTAGACGCAAAAAAAACAAATACATTTAAAGGATTCGTGCCTTACTCTGTCCCTTTTAAAGATTTCTATAACTTTTACCTACTTCTTCTAAAAAGCTGTCTGCTACATAGATAAAACAAAAGAATTTACTTTAACAGTGGCACCTTACCTAAATTAATTTCTTGAAGTATTATTAGTCAGTCGTAAAAAAATTAAATTCTTTTGTTTAATGTCCTTTTCGATGTTTATATGTAGGTACTTGACCATCTCAAATCATGGTAAATCAACTCCACAATGGGCACTTTCGAACGTACCTCGAAAGATGGCACATCGGACTCTGAGTTGCCGTGACTCAATGTTCACAAAGGTGTGATATTTGTATAGAATTAGAGTGACAAATGAGCACACAGGCCACCTGATTGTCAGCGGATGCTGTAACCCACAGATTTATAAATTTATCCTCGATTAAGAATCAAAACGCAGATGCGTTGTCACTCCTGAGGGCTAAAATAAAATGCCTCGTTACCAGTTTAAAGGGTCTCCGGATCTCTACACTCCCCATACGAAACACAGCAGAGTTATACTACTATTGCTATTTTACACTAGTATTCTGTGAGAGCGTGGTTCTACCACGTGCTGACCCATTTGTGCTAAGACCATAAAACATCTACACTGTGGTTCTACCACCTAATTGTATTCGTATAGTAAGACAATTCATATAGTCATGCGTGACTCTACCACGTTACCGTGTTTAGGTTTTGATAAAATACAGGCTGAATTTCTGTTACAATCTTTTTTACAATGTTATTATAATTTAAAAAAATAATATTTTTGTCTTTCGAATTCTAACTAACAGCCGCGAATACCTAAACAATACATTTTTTCGCATTCCATCGCACATAAACATATTTTAAGGGTCGCCATGACCGTGCACAAAATGATCACGTAGCGCTTTTGTTTTTCAATTCTTTCGGACTCAGTGCATCCATTTTAGTGTAATTTTTGTCTCGCTCTGTTGAGTTTAAAAGTGTCTTTGTCCATAGTTCATAAAACTGGCAGGACAAATTATAAAAAAAAATGGAATGAGAATCGATATTCAAATGTATTGTCAATCCTGACGATTAACACCCGATTCCTATATTCGAAAAACGCTTCGTTCTCCTTAACGATCCGTTTTGTCACACACAAGGTACATGTAAAAACAGTTTATATTACATACAAACAATTCATTCAGCAACTTAAGATGACTTTAAATTAAATTACTTTAAGCAGTTCGTAAATACATAGTAGAATGCACTTAATATACTGCAAAGTGGCTCGTGAAAGAAAACGAAGCGTTTTTTAATATAGAAACTAGACATAAGATGGAATAACTTGTTACCAGTAAAAGTACCTGATTCTCGGTATTATATAACCATCACTGTAGTATTATACTACTAATTTACCTAAGTATTTTATTCGAGTTTTCCTTCCTTCCCCGATCCAGTCTACCCATGCGTGGTGCAACCATAATATCTAATAGTCTCCACCACAATATATCCCATAAACATGTATACACATATGCGACATTAAATGAACAAACGAGCACCACTACCGCACAGCAATCATGGTACGTTGGTAAGTGTCGCCATCTATTACCGAGTAGTCGATAACTTATCGGGCGCCAGTTTAAAACAATTTGGGGCAGTTACGGGGCAATTACTTGTAGATAAAAATATGCTCTTAAAGCGTTTTATTCATTACAACTTACGTCAGGCGCCAGCGCGATCGGCGGCCTCGATTTTAATTATAATTGATGACATACCTTGTAGTGGCGGTGTAACAATATCCACTACCTAGGACTGTAAGAATATCCGCTACCTCGCATCGCTTCGACGGATTTCATCTCAGATCACAACATCCGAATTGAGCATTTCCCATCCTTTGATTTTTTCTTTACTTATCGATTCTCACAAGAATAAACATAGGTATTAACATATTAAAGCAAATATATTAATAAATACTATTGTAAATATGAAGAGTTGTTTTGTTGTGAGAAAGGTGACTGTGGAGAATAGTGTACCCAGTAGCGGAGTAAGAAGGGATAGAGAAACTTCATATTATACCATGGATGGAGTAAGAGCTGACAAGGGGAATCTGAATCAGGAGAGGGGCGGGAGCGTTTTCCTGATAACGACCGAAGATATTAAATAAACTGTAGTTACCAATTCGCTTGTCAAAGGTCGCAACTATAGTAAATATCTGTACGTGGTACAGCCACGCTGCAGATGGGTCGGCTTAACCGGGGCAGGACCACGCTCTAACGGAATACTATCGTAAAATAGCAGCATAATGCTGCTGTATTTTGTACGATGAGTGTAGTGAACTGGAGACCCTTTTTACTGGAAACGAGACGTTCCATGTTAGTCCTCACGGGTGACAACGCATTTGCATCTTGATTCTTAATTGAGGATAAATGTGGATTTCTATAGGCCACGGCATCCACTTACCATTAGGTGGACTGTGTGCTCACCCATTGTTTGTCATCCAATGCTATAAAATAATCCTCCAAGAAAACAATCTATGGGGGAGGTCTATATTGAGCAGTGGACTAAGATATGTTGTAATGATGATGATGATGGTGGTGGTGGTAAATATGCCCAGCAATATTACGTATAAATACGTACAATTGCTGGGCAAAGGATGCATTTCTTGTGAAAAGTGTTTTCTCCTTGATGGACATCACGTGTCCTATATTAAATATCACAGACATGAACTTTTTCTCAAAATCTTTTCCTTCATTGCCAAGTTAATAAATCATGACTTAAAATTTATATTAACAATTTCAGTGATACTGCTGTAGATGGAACTTACTTGCTTGCCAACACCCAGCCTCTATGTTACCATAGTTGGCAATAAACACAAATTGTAACAACTAACAAAACACTGCTCGCAACTGACAGACAAATTAACAGTCACAAAACACTTTAATTAAAACAAAGCAATCAATTTCAAAACAGTATAAACAGGAAATCAATTAGCATCCCAAAACAGAAAGAGTAACTTTAACGAGAAAGCTGTCTAATTGGAAAAATAACCAAGGACCAAAAATAGCAAACATAAAATGCGTTAAACGCGCCAAAGTTTGTAAATGGAGATAAATCGATGGAGTGATATCTAAAAGTAAGTTCAAACGGGTTGCTTTTAATATAGCATGACACGTTTATGCATGTTTTACACAAAAACCTAGTCAAAATTAAATCAATATGTGTACCAAGTGTGCTAATAAAGTTCCTATAAAGGGAAAAGCCTATAAGTAGTAGACTTACGAAATAATGATGATGGAAAAATACTGAATAATCGAAAAATTTTTGTAATGTTTCCTGCTCGCTTAGTCTCCTCAATATATTTTATTTCTCTCGTTGTTCTTTATTAAAATATCGCGTCGGCGGAAAAGCAGATTTTTTTTCCGTACAAATTAAGGTGCGTCAACGAACATGCAGCCTATCTGATGGAAAGTAAATACTCTGGCTCATAGACGCACACTTACGTATATCCTCGATTTATAATCCAAATATATTTGTTGTCACTCTGGGGACTAAGACATAATGCCTCGTTACGAGTAAACATATGATACCATTTTATGTTGGTATTCTACGGGAGCGTGGTCCTTTCCCATTCGAGCCGACTCATTAGTAATGCTAGGGTCTTTATAAACCGAACAAAGATTAACTAGTATTATAAAATGTATTTAAGACGTTTGTGTAGGATGGGGTCGCTGAGCTTTCCCTGCTTAATTGCAGGCTGGGGATGTTTATAATAACTTAACAAGTACTCTGTTCTACTAAGTTATAGGATAATTTTATCACTGCTCCATTACAAACGCTGTATATAATAACTTCAACTTTTACCTCATTTAAAGTTATATGTAATAATGATTTTTGTCATTGTTTGTAACATTATTTACTAATAATACAACATTAACAAAAATCGTTTATTAACAATGAAGCACGACGACTAAATGCTTGATTTATATTGTGACATTCAGGAGGCCTTAAAAATGATAATTTCAAGCGTTTTAATACATTATGTGTGATTTAATATATTTTCGGGAACACTACACATTAAATGAAACTAATTTTACGGATTTTATCGCGTTTAACGTTAACTTTTTTAATCTCTAACAATTCAGGTGCTTTATAAATAGTACCAATGGTTACGTGTGGGGACTGAGATGTTTGACGTAATGATGTCATAGCCCGGCTACCTTCAGCTTCTGAATGAGCTCGTTCTGCGGAAATCGAAACAAAATAATATTCAAAAATCTTACGAAATCACTCGAAGCGTCGAGAATTAAAAAGCTTTAATTAAATAGTGAATAATAAGGCTACAAATGATTCTCTTTTTTAAACACAACGTAAAACTATGAATGGTGAACAAATCAATACAACATAATCAATACGATGTCAAAATACCTACATAAAATGTAATGCCCTAACTCCGCTAACGATAAAATATGATTATTGGATATTAACAAGCCATCAGGCAAAGAAGCTTGTGGTCACTTGTAAATGCGCCATGTTGATTGGGTGAAATTGTCCCAAATGTCTTCAATGAATTTAAGAAAAGCTATGCAATAGGGTTACCACATTATTTAATAAAATCAACTTTTAAAAGACCGTTCTACAGTACACATCTAAATGAAATTTAGTTTCTACGGATTTTATTGCGTATAAAATCCGTAAAAACTGGTTTTACTTAAATTGAATTAAACATGACCATGGTCATTTAGAAAGAATGAACGAGGAAAGAGTGACAAAGCAAATTTATGTTGCAGAAGTGAACTGCGGAGTGGGAAAGGGACGTTTATGGACCTAGGCGAAAGTTTATCGACTAAATAAGTGATATATTGAAAACAAGCCAAAGAGCACCCTTAACCAACGAGGATGTAAGCGTATTTATATGGATGTGGAGATGGCAAGAGAGGTGTGTTATGATCGTGCCGAATGGAAGTCTGCAGTCTCTGCTTACCCTTCTGGATGACAAGCGGAAGTGTTTATGTTTATGTGAATAAAATAACTTTTAAGGTTTTTTATCGTGTTTAATTTACTTTATTTTATTTCCCGACATTTTATGGTCACGTGGGGGGGGAGGGGTAATTTTAACTTAATTTAATTCCTCTGTGATTAATGTTGCTGCAAAGAACGTCGGCAAAATGGCTTAAGCAATAAATATATCGAAAAATAGGTCACCCTAGTCAAACATAGGAGAAATTAGATAATTGCGAATGCTGTAGAATTTACTTTATCGGACTCTAAGAAATATTATGAATGAACCGAGTGAAAGAAAGTATTCAACAAATTATAGTGAATTTAATGGTTGCTTATATTTAAGCGAACGCTACACATTGAATAAAACTATTTATACGGATTTTTAGCGCCGTGGTAGCTCAGTTGGTTAACACTCGCTGTAAATATAACAGAACGCGAGTAACCCGGGTTCGATCCCCGCCGGC
>DWHP01001699.1:0-15580 GCA_018247895.1 Parnassius honrathi | reverse complement strand
ATGCAATAGCTTTACCGCGACAGTCCCGGAGTGCCACACGTATTTTTGTTTAAATAAATTCGTTATATGTATGTCACATACTATCAATATATCACATAAGTTAGTAGTAATACTTACTTAGATAGTGTTTTCGAAAGCATATTGTTCTTATTTTAAAATACCCCTAAAATTAAATTTTTTACTCACAACTTTTCTCAAAAACACTTAAGTAAATCTTGTTTAATGAGTTGTTTCGAAAATAAATTCTGTATTGATTTAACTTTACAGGTAATAACTGAACTGCCTTTTTAGAAAATAGTTTACGAACATGAACTAGAAAGTGACCCAGGAAAAACAATTTATATAAAATAAGTAGCAAAACAGCACCACAGTTAAACAATAAATGAGCATATCCGTCGCAAAATACGGTCTACCCAATTCAATCCAAATCCAAACTCAATTTACACTGAGGATAAACCGTACTACATAATGTAGCAAATGAATTCTTCTCGCACTATACTAAAGCTAACATATTACAACCTATAGAAAATGCGATAACAAGATGTGGGTTTTTACCATCAAACATACATATAAAGATTTTGAATTCCTTGATGATAGTTAACATTTTTTGGGAAATTATATAAAGTCAAAACTCCATTAGTGAATACTTTAGAAAGTACTCATTAATAATGACAAATCATATATGTGCACGTGTTAGACTAAAATCAAACTGATTATGTGGTCTCTTGTTAAATCAACACTAGCACATATGTAAGCAGTTGATGAACGTCCGTTGATATTATGTATGTTAAATTCGTTATTAGACGTATTGTCATATAATGTGTATATTATTAGTAAGTGGTATAACTATTGCTTTTGAACTATAGTTTCTTTGTTGATTAAAAAATTTACTAGCCTCTACTTGAAATAATACAAAAAGTATTAGTGGTTGATATATTATGCAACCTAAGCGTTCTTAAGCTTTCATTCTGTTAGAAGCCGAAAACAATTTAAACAATTTTAAAAATTACATTATTTTTATTATACACTATTAAGAAAAGAAGTGTTGTCCGGTTTCTTTGGTCTACTTGTCAACCTCACTAAATATTGAGCATAGTAATTTTGACAGTTACCGAAATGCAAACCGGGATAGTCAGTATCAAATTTTACGTTATATATGAGTAATTCTGTTTGTTGTTTACAAAATGAAGATGTTACATGTTTATAAGGAAAACAAATATTAGAAAAAATCTATGGTTTCTACGCTGTGGGTCACAAATTCAATTCGCACACAGGACCAAACAACAGGAGTTAAGATTGTGATTTAGTAATTTAGGAGTTAATAATTGTAAATATTTGTAGCATAAAAGTCCACTGGTGAACATAGGCCTCCCCCATGAATTGCCCCATAGGGGGATATTTGCCATAGTTTCCATGCTTGGTAAGCGGGGTTTTTTATTTTTAGTCGTTGTTAGGAAGACGGTGCTGCCCTCCACCTGTCTTGTCCGTCTGTCCCCTTTTAGGACACATACGGAATCATATTTAATAGTGGATATTCTGATACGGCTTCTACACGTAGTATGGTATCAAGAAACATTAAATAAAATAATGACATTTAGAAAAAGGAAAATGTAGGCTGTATAAATGCACGCACCTCCACTTTATGTTTTTTTTTTGATGCGCGTTACAAAATATCTTCGGAAATTGCGAACCAATTTTTATAATTTATTCGTCTTGATTTGAAAAAGTATAACCCTAAGGGGACAAAATGAAGGGATGAAATTTTTAACGTAGCTATATAGACGAAATTAAGATTGTGATATTATTAAGTCAACTCAAAACGATGACAAAAGAAAGAAGTAAGTGAAACTAGACTTAAAAGTACTCAAAAAGAATTCAATATTCTCACAGTCTGAAGTCGGAGCTTAAAATATTCTATTATATACTATGTTTAGCAACGACTTCAGAATATGAAATTATTTTATTATTTTTAGTTCTTTGAAGTCGCCTCTCACATTTTAATTAAAATTCATGTTTTCAAGTAGAGCTTAGTAATACGAAGAACTTTTGCGCAACCCAAAATGATGTTACACTTTTTTAATTAAAAAGGTACTAAAATTTTTGCCAACAATGTAGCCGTCATAGTGTATATTTAATTTGCAAACAAACATCTACACATATTTGTATTACTATTAAATTATAAAACCAACTATCCAAATGACGTGAGTGATTTACAACGACAGTTTTGGAGTCTACAAACTGAACGTGACAATTTTCATGACATTGAACTTAACGTTGCTGACGTTGCGTTAGAATTATTGCGTGCAAGTACTACATGAAAATGTTATAATATATTTACTACATTTTTCTATATTAGGAAAATATTTACAATTTTTCAACTCGTTCTGTATGTGTAAAGTGTATGTTACATACATATTATATATTGTTAACATACTGATGTCTTAATATTTTTGCTATTTTTATAGCTGTTTTAGTTTTCGACAATATAATTACTAACCAATTCATATTGAAATTTTAGATACCACTCAAATAAGAAAATTACATTTGTATTCGTATTCAAGTCGCTATTATATTTAAATTACTATCAAAATATAAAATTTTGTTTGACTTTCGGTACTTCAAATTTCACGCCCAACCAAGCTCTACAGTAGAACAATAATCAAAAAAGATTCAGATTGCAGCTTGCTTTCTTTTGAAGCCAGTGCATCTAGTACCGAGAAGTATGCGTGTTCAGCTCAAATGAAAACGTGGTACAAAAGTAACAAAAATACACAGTAACGTGAAGTAGAAAGAATTGAGAATGAATAAATGAAGAATGGAGAATTTGAATACCCTAATTCATAATAAATAATTTACCTTTCGCTTCTTGAAATTAGAAGAAAGTTACAACCGTATATGTGAAAATATTGGATGACATGTTTAAAATATTTGAAACTAAATAGTTGGACAACATTTTGGTATCCCTACTTTAGTAATCCCGACTTAAGTAGTGATTAAATTGTGTGGTAATTAATTAGCTAATGTTATAAAGCAGTTGCAGAACATAAATATTACGTAATACTTACATAGACCTCACTATAATGACCACACGACAACTATTCAGTGATGTCTCAGTAGTTGCAAGTGTTAAAACTGGCAGCAGTCTTCTAATGGTACCCTGAACCTAACTTTCATCTTGAGTTACAAAATCATTTTCACTGCCCAGAATACTGCAATGAAGTGGACGATATAAATAACAGGCTCGTGGAAACTGTCCATACGGTTGGAGCTAAGTTCTGCAGGACCCGCCGCAGAAGAACACAGAAACTCTTCGATCACATTCTTAACGTCATGGCTGTTGGACGGGATATAAAGCTGCAGTCTTCAGTAGATTTGACAGCATACAGGCAACTGAACACACAAATCTTCAAATACATGCGGCGGGACTTACGCAACTTCAGTATAGCTCGCATTGAAGAAGCGATCGAGCGGAAACAGGGCTCCAAAATCTTTGCCAGAGATATGTCTACCTAAAAGAGCCTACTGTCGAAGCACAAGACCGAGTGTGTTAGCATTGCGTCTGGGACACCTGGGATTTTGAGTGAGACTAAGATGTTCTATGGACAACTTTACGCGTCATCGTTGGAGCCACGCGCAAGTGTGAGTAACGATCCAAGAGCAAGTCTTATCCGGCACTATTCTGATGATGTGACGGACGATAGTCTGAGCGAGATAAAATTGTCTCTCCAGAACCTTGAAAACGGCAAGTCCGCGGGCGAGAATTTCGAGAGTCATGACGAATCGTCTCGCACGCAGACTAGAAGACTTCCAGCCTCCCGAACAAGCCAGTTTCCGAAAAGGCTTTAGCACCATAGACCATATACGTACTCTTCGGCAAATTGTACACATGTACGAAAAGTACAATCCGCCACTTTGTCCTGCGTATGTGGACTATGAGAAAGTCTTTGATTCCGTTGAAATTCGGGTGGTACTGCAGTCCTTTCAGCGGTGCCAAGTTGACGGTCGGTACGTCGAAGTGCTGAAGTGTTCATACAGTAGGGCTACAATGGCTATCGAAGTACAAAACCAGTGTACAAAGCATATCCACCTGCATAGAGGTGTAAGGTCCTTATAGCAGAATTGCTGGAGAACATAAGCACTATGATCAATAACCATGTAAAAGTAGTGTCATGTGAAATGTACATGTCACACATATGCCGGTCATTGTAGGGAGTACTAAATAAATAAAATAAAAAAAATATCTTTATTTCCGGCAACAGAAGCCCATATAGTATGTTAATAAAATTGAAGTGAAATATAACATTTATAAATTTTAGTGTTAGTAATCAATTTAATTTAAATAAATATAATAAACACAAATATAAATGAAGATGTTGAGATCATCCGCTAAGAGGGCACCGGTGTCTTATATCTTGGCATGGAGCCGTATCCAGTGCTCAAGTAGCAGCGAGTCCCATCTATCTGCCATTGTGTTAAGAATGCTATTGGATCTGCCCTCAAATGCTTCAGCATCGATGCAACACGCTTTCTAATAATGGCGTGGAAACTATCAGTGTGCATTTCAGAAAACATTTCTGATGCACTGCAAAAGCGCGGTAGCCCCATCAGCATCCTAAACCCATTATTACACTGGATACGCAACACGCTGTACACCCGCTGCGTATAATTAACCCCATAGGTTGCTCATGCAACTTGGTGGGCTACCATGTTACATCGGATGGACAGCGCCCTGCGTTCCCGCTCGATATCCATATTATTACGCAGATCCTCGGTGACCCAGTGACCCAGATACTTATAACGTGAGACACGCTTTAGAGGTGAGTTGTTGAGTGTGAACCTTGAACACCATGAATTCGCTATTTTTCACATTGTATCAGAGCCCATGGGACACTGCATATGCTTCACATACTTTTAATAGTTTATGCATGGCACCAATCGAAGGGCTGAGCAGCACTATGTCGTCTGCGTAACTTATGTTATTGATACATACACCATCAACATAGCAGCCTACATTTGTTCCGCTCAACTCCTCGATCAGGCCATTTATGTACATATTGAAGAGCCCAGGAGGTGTAAGACCATCTTGCCTTACCCCACATTCAAGTCTATATACATCCCCATCGCCCATCTAACACAGTTGGTCTGCCGCTCATACCACGATCGTAGCACCGCAACTAACTCGTGCGGCACATCAGTCTCATTTTGAATTTTTTTCCATAATATGTCATATGACACCAAATCGAAGGCCTTGGACAGGTCAAGAAAACAGACAAAAATTGGAGTGTCCCTATCAGTGTAGTAATTGACAGTTTGCTTGAGACACAAGATAGTGCTTTCGGTGGACAGATCTGGTTGTAAACCAAATTGCGCATCATTAAATTTTAAATAACCACTTCAGTGTTGATCAAGCAAACTGTCCAGCACCTTTGCCACCACAGTAGCCAGTGAGATTGGTCTGTAATTTGTCAAGTCCAATGGATCCCCCTACTTGTTCTCAATAACAGGCACAACAATGGTTCGCATAAGGTCGTCAGGCAGGTAAGAGTGGCTGAGAGAGACGTAACAAAGATAAGTTCCTTGGTAGATGGATTCCTGCGCACTGCAAATGCTCTATGCCGAGATGGTCGTGACCAGGCGATTCACCTCGTACCATGACCTTAATTACGCGGTCCACATCCTTCGCCGAGAATCCAACATTAAGTTTGTCAGCACGACGCCTATCATCACACATCGCAGCTGCAGGCCCAAGAGACAAGTCTACCCTGAAGTGAGCTTGGAAGGCCTTAGCTATCTCACTGTGCTCATGAAAGCCAGCGACGCTAACCGGAAGGCTCAAGGTAGGGTTTAATTTATTTGTAGCCTTCCAAAAGCGCTTAAAGTCCTTACTAGCACGGTGCTGTACAATCATGTCCATTTTAATTTGTTGCTGATTATTTTGACACCATTTTAGCTTAGACTTAAATACCCGTCTAGATTCCACCATATTCACGTATACTGGACCAACACTCGGTTTACCTTAGGGCTGCCACTTCTGTAGACAATCCCGAGCGTGCCGGTGAGCGTCCCTGACATGTTTATTCCATCCAACGACGTGTTTGTTCTTTTTATTATTATTTTTACTTATACAATTACTACAAATTTTAGCACCTTCTGTAAAGATACTAATTATATTTTTGTACTATTTATCTATAGTTTATCTATGACTATTATCTGAACACATTTTATCTGCACAACTCGTGAGTTCCAAAGAAAAATTTACGTTTCTAAGCTTACAATGACAGTATTCCCTATATTTATCTATTTGAGAGGAATCCCCGTCGCCCCATACTACATCATTAATATTGAAGCATAACTTTAGGTGCTATTACATCAATGTTCAATATAATTTCAATAGGGTAGTGATCCGACCAAAAAGTGTCATATACTATGACAGACATGTGCCACTGTGTTCCGAGCGGCACTTGTCACAATACAATGGTAAAGCCATCGCCTACAGGCATGTGCATCACCCACGAAGGTGTATGTGTTTGCCGGCAATAAGTCCAAGTCTATGCAAGACCAATATTGTTCAGCACAAGAGTCAATAAGTTCATAACAAAACCGCTCACCTGGATGTGCATTGAAGTCACCAAGTATGTACGCGGATTCGACACCACTGCTCTCTATAATGGCACTAACCTCACTAAGACACTCAGTAAGCTCAGGTAGATTTTCACTTGAATCGGTTGGCATGTACACTGACACTACAAGGAACGACCTATTTTTGAGAACTATTTTGATTGCCGCGAGCCGCACACTACTACACGCTATCACCGACACCAAAGTAAGCAGGTTCTTCCTCCGCAGAAGAGCTGCACCGCCGTACGGCCTCCCACTAAGTAATCCAGCTGAGGCGTCCACTGCGGACACACCTGTGTAGGCGAAATCATCATCTGTAGATCTCAGGATCGAAATATCATGAGGCAGGAGCCATGTCTCCTGCAACGCCACCACATCCGCTGTGCGACATATTTTTCTCAAACAGTCCAATAATCTAATAACATTCTTGCAATTGAAGCTAACGAAGTTTATTCTTTTTACACACGTTAAGTGCACAGATTGGCATTTTTCGAAGAGTACTTACGACGGAAACGATTCTTGTAATGACAGAATCGATTCCGTAACCGGTTATTATAAACGCACAAGTTTTTAAATCCAATACCTGCGTAGGGGGGAGTAATCATGCGAGGCGAGTCAATTGGATTGAATGGTCTAAGATTACAAAGTCAAGATCACGTAGTCAATGAAAAAAACTTTCATTGTTTTCATTGACTACGTGTGTATGTTAGTGAATGTGCTTTCGCGCTTCTAAATAAGCAAATGTGCAAATACAATACACAGGATCAACTGACAATCAATCTTAAATGTATTTTTTTTGCACCTGAAGCAAATAGGGGCTACCCTCCGGTAAACGAGGGAGGGAGGTAGTGAATGCTCATAGCATACCACGCAGCCAGCTGCGTGGTTATGTGGAGACTTTTACCCACTAAACACCACCTTTTAAGATTGGCTTAACGACCTAGCGAGAGATCTTTAAGCTGTAAACGGACGTGACCCTCCTTGTGTGAAAGGAGGGCGTAATTGCTTAAATGCCACTGAAGTCATGCTTTAAATATTCCTTTGTATCCTTGTTTGTCTTTGCTTTGTTTCAAAGTGAACGCAACGCTTGGAATTTAGTTGTTGGCAGCCCTGCATTTCCTGTCGTATCTATTGTCTATGAGTACGCTGCCATTTTGAAACGGCAGTGCTTTTTGTTCGTGTGGAGCGTTTGCTCGTTGCGAAGACTAGATCGTGTTTTAGTCAAGTTTAGTTTTATTTTCTAAGAACTCACTCAAAATGAGCTGGCAAGATTATGTCGATAAACAGTTATTGGCATCCAGATGTGTTACAAAGGCTGCGATTGCCGGTCACGATGGAAATGTCTGGGCCAAGTCGGAAGGCTTCGATGTAAGTTTCTCGCTTTGTTAGGTTTAAGTGGTTAGTGATCTGCACTTTTATTAGTACATGACTGAGAGTTTTCGGTGCTTATATAGTGCATTATAGTGATGTAGAATTTTTTTAGGGTAGATGACGAATCCGGCAAGTTTGACAAGATGGCGACATGTGGTGGCAACCGATCCAGATAAAACTGCAGATTTTTTCATACCAGCACTTGTTTTCTGCTGTTTTCTGTTAAAATTTTGATATGTGAAGTTACCATGAGAAAGGTTGCATTCCTTAGTAATTGCTGACGCCCATATTACTTCATATTTGAAATGCCGGCCGGCCTTGGTTATGGTTACACGTCGCCGCCTTTTGTTAGCGAAACTATCGAATTCCTATTAATTATTTAAACGACAAAATGGAATTTTGTTTGTTCTTTACGCTTATTCCATTAGTATTCATACCTTTCAATTGTGTAGCTAATATTAAAGTTCCACAATATTTGACCAACGAAAGAGGCAATCACTCTGCTTCTGACCCATACCTATGTCTGCCTTATATGTGGGGGTTTCAAGGATTTATTCTAGTTTGTGGGCAATCCTACAGGGGTTCACAAAAGGTGTTCACGTAAAAGCTGGGCAATTTGTGTCTGGGGGAGACCATAATAATTAAAATGATAATCAATCAATTAGAATATACTTGTTTCTTTTTTCTGAAAATTAAATTTAAATTTCTTTAATTAAAATAACAATGGTCAGCAAAAATTTGAAAGAGTGGAAAATAATAATAATCTTGTTCAAATGTAGTTTACTTCTAACCTACTATTAATAATTTTGGCTAATGCTAATTATTTTTTACGTTGCAAAACCTTGCTTAAACTCCATGGTTTTCATCTTTTCTCCTTTCTACAATGGGAAATATAGGTACATATAGCTGATTATGATAACAGTTATGCCAATTCCTGGCTGTAGATTGTGATGTCTGATATCCATTGTCTCCATGACCTATTTAGGCAGCATCATGCTTCGTAAAACCACAGACATAATTAAGGCTCTGAGAAAGGGCATTGCAACTAAGCCCAAGTCGGTCAATCCTTTAGGGTATGGGGCCCCACGTCTTAGTCTTTAGCCACAGTGGTGGCCCTTGGTTATCAGCTTTCTTCTAATTGTATGTCACAGCAAAGTGTCCATACTCAGAAGGCTGAAAGATCAATTATTGATACTGCTTATACATACAGTTTGATAGAACTGAATGAAAATCCTGAAGAGTCCTGCTTTTGGGTTTCACATATAAGCTTCTGAGTGCAGCTGCATTTCTCATTTCTGGCGGGGAATGGCATTATTAGTTATGTGTGAGGAACTCTGCCTCAAAGTCTGAATGATGAGAGGAGATGGTGGAACAGGGCCATAGTATATAATATTAATAATTTTTTTTATAGAATAAGGATGACAAACAAGCATGCAGTCCACCTGATGGTAAGAAGATGCTGTGGCTCATAGACATCTTATTTATGCTTGAATCAAAATGTAGATGCATAGTTACCTCTGAGGACTAAGACAGAATGCCTTTTTAGTAAAAAGTCCCTGGTTCTCTCCATTCACCATAATAAACTCATCAATATAATCATGTTGCTATTTTACACCAGTATTCTGTTAGCGTGGTCCTTTCCCAATTCAGCTGAACTATTCACGCTGCAGCCATAATATAGCTGCAGGTTCTGCCATGCAAAAAATAGTTATATTTCACATAATAACTACTATTTATTATTAACTACCCTTTAAATAATTTAATGACTTAAATAATAAGGGTCAAATTTAATTTTTTCAGTTTATGGCATAACATATTTAGATATATTTTTAATAATTTTTCAAAAAACCTATACTAATGAGTTTCTTGCCTTGTGCTTGAATTGCTAAAAGCAAAACCATGAAGATTATGTAGATATCAATTTGTTTGAAAATCTATGTGTTACATTATTTTTAAGAAATATGACAGTGTTCAATCATTAATTGTTATTGGATCAAATTTAGCAAAGAAATGAAATGCAAATATGTGCTTCACTGTTTAAATTGGTTTGAATCCTCTAATTTATAAATTTGTAAAATTTCATTGCACACTATGTGATTTATGCTTGCCATTCTGAAAACCTTTATAAGATGTGTACAGTGCTATAGCTGTTCAAAGCAGACTTCATAAAGGAGATTCCTTATTTGACTGTTTACTTTTTCAATCAACTTCAAAAAAGGAGGAAGTTCTCAGTTTGACTGTTTTTTTTTTAATAAAACGTGACCTGTTAGAACTTTGGTAAAACTATAGACATCCAGTAATTGCATGAGGGGTGGGGAGGAGTGGGGTTTGGTGCAGGAGATGTCTCCCCTACCCTTCCCCCTTTGTGGAAATGTATAGTTTATGAGTAATGATTCTTTTTTGTAAATTCCTAACCTCGCTTTTTACACATCAATATTGACTCAAAGTTGCTTCTGTAACAGCTGCGGCGTTGCGGGAAATGCAGCCTTCCTTCGCCCTACATAGCAAATCGCGGGCACCTATGCTCACCTCTGCAGCTTTGGCTTATTGGTTGCCTTCGGTGACCAGCCTCAGCCACTATGGGTCGCATGGGTACCTGCAATTTGCTACGGTGGTTGGAGGTTGCTCTCCCTCCACGTCTATGGCTTTACAAAACACTTTAGATTTAGGGCAGACAAGACTATGTGGAGTTGAGATATGGTGACTCGGTTTTAAAACAGATTCAACCAATTGTATATATAAAGTCGGGTAGCCCTTAACTCTGCAATGATAGTGGTAAATGAAACAATGTGATGTGAATTGTTATGATTTTGTTTTCTGAAAAACCTCTTGACTGCTCTCCACTGTGGCTCAATTTGTCTTATATGAGTCCTGTCTTCAGTCACAAATTGATTGAGTGATTACCGTCTCTAAGTTTTTGATGAACTTCTTTTTTCTTTTAGAAGTTTTTAGTGAAATTTATTTTTTCGTAATTCAAAAGGTTATTCTAAAATCCAATAACAGTAAAAGGTTCAGTCTTAACCCTGACAAACCTAAATTTAAAAGAAAATTAAAAAATCAAGCACTGAAGTTCTACTTCGTAACCCTGATAAACCTCCTAAATTAAAAAGAAAACGATGTACCAGACGTCTACTTGATAATACTAGACAAAATTAACATATTTGCATTTCATTATAAGCAATTTTCAATGAATTTATTTTTATCATAATTACAAGCTTAACCCTAACATGCCTCCTAAACTAAAAAACATTTAAAATCATGTATCGGACTTCTATAGCCAACCTGAACATTTTGATAATTCTATTTTTATTTAAAATTTGGTGCTTCTCATGTGGATCCATATAAATTTGATCAAGACAAGTAGTTTTTGAGTTAACCTTTGATTACCGTAGTGATGAATGTGTCACATACATGCCGTGGTGGCGTCTGACAGATGTAAAGTTTGAAGGGGAATTTATAAAAAAGTATCTTGGCCCAGCCTTTTCCTGATTCTGCAAATGTATTAGTAATTGTTTGTAAATAAAACAAATAAAATATTGAACACAACTTTTATTTATAACTTATTTATGTAAGTTACATTGAGTGAGATCAATATTTTAATTTTTTATAAACACTGTAATAACATCACAATAAATCCCTGGTATAAACTAGTAACTCTACTAAACATTGTTTTTCTAATACTTAAAACTCCAATAAATGAGATTCATTCATAATTAGCAGCCTTCAACATACTTTAAGAAAAATCACAAGGGTCAAAGTAACCAGTTTTGTAACAATTTATTCATAGGTACTATAAACATTAGCTCTTTGTTCAAGACAAATCTTATACTTCTTAGTATAGTTAGTCTATTATAAATACTTTTCTATTTTGTTAGAAAAAATCCCTCAATTTATTTTTTAACACAACATTAACGATCTTAGAAAAAATAAGTATGTAAAATTAGGTATTTTTTACTTGCAGTCATTGCAAATCTGACTACAGCCACTAAGGCACATTGGTTTAGCACAGATACAACAAAAATACTTTGTTCGCCTTCTCATATTACTTGGGCATGTGGTACATGTTTTTCGAACTTCAAGGGCTTGTGGTGGTGAAGTTGAGGGAGTCGGGGGCATATAATTTTTTCCAATTACACCTTGAATAGTGCATCTTAGTTCCCTATGAATTTTCTCGCTGTAAATTTGAGGCAGTACTAATTCATGAGCTAAACTGCGCAGGAAATCTCCCCGGTTCAACGTTTTGGTGTTTTTAGAATCATTATGTAATACATAAGCATTGACACCACTCATGTCAAGCAACCAGTAAAAGATAGCCATCGGCCGACGTCTTGTTCTACGAGAGCATGAGTAGTTTGCACATTTTTGTCTACCTCGTCCACGTCTCCTTTTGTTTGATTGTAATCGATGATTATCATGGTTTTTTTTTGTTGTTGGATCTGTCTCTTTCTTATGGTGCATGGACGAAATAACTATTACTTATAATAACTATTATTTATTACTATTACTTAGATAAGTTACGATTAGCCTTATTTTGTTTAGTGGGTGTAATAAAAAATCTAATAACTAAGGAAAATGCACTAAATACCCTATTCATTTGCTAGATGATAAATTAACTATCTCGTATATATACCAGGTGAGAAATACTCAAACCAGCAAGGGGAAGCAGAACCAACGATAATAATGGCAATATTTTAAGAGATGTGAAGATAAAGAAAATATTAACTTACCTGCGGATATATTAATAGCACTGGTTGTAATCGTATATGCAAAATATTGCTAAAAGTTGTTCTAAATAATTGAAAATAGGTTTTAAAACAGGATAAAGTTGTTACGTTAATTAATAACTTAATCAACGCACCTTTAATTTTTTGTGAAAAATTCGCCAGTAATAAAGCGTCTTATTGGCTTCTTCAACTGCTCTGCAATTTTAAGTTCCTAGAGAGTTTCCTGGTTTTCAACTCCAAGAATGATTGAAGAATTCTGATTATTAATTTTTTCTTGTTATAAAATGTTTAAATTACTTAATCAAAAAGGCCTCCTCTAATTTTTATTACTACGCACAGCACCAATGCATGTATATGGGTTACTTTACATTTCCTCGAAAATATAAATTATTTTAGGTCATGCAAGTTTCCTCATGATTTTTTACCTTTAATCACGTGATAAATCAGAACTTAAAGTTGCAATAGACAATTCCTTTTCCGCTTATTGTGCCAAAAGAAATCTAAATTTTAGACTAACTCCTTAACTATGTCTCTTCTAAGTTACTACGCCTCGATATTTTTTTAATACTGCATAGGTCGTGCATCATACTACACTATCTCCAAACTCGATCCTTTCTTAAACTTTTATAGCTCATTCAGCAAAAAGTAGTGTTGAAAGCCTAATAAATAGATACTCGAGATAATAGGTTATTAGTGAGAATATAGCGTGTAAATAACAATACAAAGTTGGGCGTTTCATCTCGCGCGGTAAATAAATAAATAAATAAAAAAGTACTTATTTGCCACAAAAAACATAATGTTAAAATTGAACGAAAATATGTTTTGATAGTTAAGAAGCATTAAAATTACGGTATGAAGTGTTCAATTCAGTGGCTTATTACACATTACATTATGCAATTTATCCACGAACTCATCACTCTTTCTTTATCTCCTACCCTATGATTTGCATTGGGCTAAAAATTGTAAAGAAGTCAAGCTATATTTCCACATCTGCTTAAAAATAAGAAAGGTCGCTATAAATTTAGTTGTACATACTGCAGAATACTCGAGGAGGTTTTGACCGCTCCCGAACCGACGCATTTATCAAAGTAATATACAAAACATTGCATTGTTCATTATCTTAGCTCTTCATAAGCGCTGTAACAACAAGCGCATTAACTTCCTGCTGACAAGGATCTCCCGCTAATTGTTGAAAATTAAAACAGAGGTTGCATGTCCATATTTCAGATGCATTGTTAAAATTCTTCCAGAGTAGAATTTGTGTAAAATATATTTCTAACATTTCATATAGAAAGTGTGTACTGCATATACAGGTAGTATCTCAAAAGCTCCTAACTTTAAACAATATTTGCAGTATAATTTTAACATTATAAATAAACTACGATGCGTCCAAAGCACTTACTCATATTTACTACGATGTGAATTAGGTTTTTACCTATGAGAGCTACTCGCTTTCATTACTAATTAACTTAATTAGCCATGGGTTATTGATGTTGTAATGGTTGTAGAATTAACTTAGTTACTTTATACCGTGGTATTGTACGTATTATAATTATTATATTATATACGTAATGTTTCTTTTTGTCTTTGTTGATCTTGGGAAGAGTCATAGTAATCAACTTGCGGATGATGCCAGCGACACCATTTGTCAGTCGTAAGTGCCGATTCACCATATGGTGTGCAGTAGAAGAAAATATCGTGAGGAAATGTTCGTGGTTAAGTAATTAAAAATATTTCAAGAATTTGGAGCATCCGCCTTCATGAAATCCTTTTTGTTCCAAATTCTATTTAGTAATGAGAGGCAGGAGCCTGCATTATACAAGAGTAGAACGTTTATAGACCATGACTTTACTTTCACTGGACCACCGTAAACTCTCTATGTTATTAGTCATAAGCATTATATTTATATTCTGTGTAAGAAACTGACAATTTTATTATCGCTTTTAAAATAAAATATATTTATCATCACTTCCAAAAGAAAAAATAGTTATCTCAAATGTTCTGTCACCACAATTAATAATTAAATTACCGGGTAATGGCAGTGTCAGAATATCCACTACCCCATATCGACCCGTGAGTGTCGTAAAAGGGAATAAAACCAGGCGTCTTTTAATAATAACTATATAATACAAAACTACAGCTTCCAACCCGCCTGCCAAGCGTGGCAACTATGGCAAATGTGTGAGCTTGAGGAACTATGGCAAATGTGGAAAATGGTCTATGGCCAGCCTTGGTCTTTAATAGGCTTTTATGGTATCGGTATCCTTACAATATGGTTAAAAACGAGAAGTTGAAGACACGCCAGTCAACTAATGACAACATTTTTAGAATGATATTGACAAATGTTGCTGATCATCTGATCAAAACATCTATACCCTCTATTAAGTCTTCTTCTTTATTTATATCATCCGCCCCGTTGCTTAATTCTCACGATTGACAGGCGAATTTACATTCGCAGCACCAGACGTCTCACAGAGTCACAGTCAGGGTGTTTAACGGATGTAGAGTTAATAAGATTAATACACCACCATCTTTCAAAAGCCCAATTTTTCTGATTTTAAAGCCATTTGGCTGGGCTTTTGGAACTAAGTAACTAGCAACTAAGTAATCCGTTGGGCTGTATTAATATAACTAAATATTAAAAGCCGTTTATTATCATAACTCTAATTTAACGATCGTACGAAACTTAAACCATAGTGTCTAAATAATTTTTATGTTTAAATAATTAAAATCCATACTTATAGGGAATGTAGGGAAGAAAGGGAACTCGCAACTCACACATAATATATAACACAAACACACACACACACACACACACACACACACACACACACACACACACACACACACACACACACACACACACA
>DWHP01001698.1:0-15580 GCA_018247895.1 Parnassius honrathi | reverse complement strand
TATATATATATATACATATATATATATATATATATACATATATACATACATATATATATATATATGCTACCGTTTACCTATGTATATATAGCATATATATACATAGGTGGCTCAGGACCGTGCTTTGTGGCGTACCTTGGGAGAGACCTATGTTCAACAGTGGACTTGTGAAGGGCTGTAATGATGATGATGATGAAATGGTAGCATCCAAAATATTTACTTCTTGACACATTCTGTTGAGTTTAAAGCTTTCTTTATTTAAAAAGTCAACAGCTAGATTCACACATATGCACTTAAAATTGCTTGCAAATGATTTATAAGCTTATGTGACGGTCAGTGTGTGTGAGAGTGCGTGAGTTCTTACAATAAATTGAACACGGTTTCGGCGTCAATAAAATCCACGTAGTGTTTTGTCTAACTTTCTTTATTGATCTATTAAAAGCTCAGGCCTTTTTTATAGGGTAAGGGTGACAAGCGAACACATAGTCCACCTGATGGTGAGTGGTTGCTGTGACCTATAGACATCTACATCTATCGAATCAAACGTGTATCGAATTAAAATGCGGATGCGTTGCCACCCGTTAGGACTAAGAGGGAATGACTTGTTTTCAGTAAAAAGGGTCTCCGGTTCTCTACATTCACCGTACGAAACACAGCAGCGATAAGCTACTATTTTACGCTATTCTACTATAACTATATTATACTATTTTTGGTATTCTGTGAGAGCGTGGTCCTTCCCCGGTCGGGCCGACTCATTCGTGTTACAACTAACTGCAGCATGACCACGTATTAAACTATTTTCCGAGAATTTAGCGAGATTTATTGTAGGTGAAAATATATAAATAGGACATGATAGAAGAGCACAACACTAGTAAATACATATAGCTTAACGATTACATACTCCATCCATTCGTTCAACATAACCATTCGTTATGTAATTACTCGTTTATGCCTGTGTTCATAGAGTTATAGTGTGGCTGATAATATTTCCAACAAAGCTGAACCTAAATTTTACAGATCGTGATTTAGGGGTGAGGAAGAGCATGTCACCGCAGTATCAGATTTCTTGAACTGACATTGCACCTAGTCGTCGCATCCGCCTGGATAGCTCACGCCTGGCCTAAAGAGATGGTCTACCGCCACTTAAGAATACGACACAAAGCCACAATTTTTTTCTGGCATTTCTAAAAGTCGCTTCTTACGAATCTATAGGGCTATACATAGTGATACGATTGTCAATTCATTCCTTTGTGCGCTTCATAAGAATTAAAATGATCTCCGAACTGAATTTCGGTCTCAGCGGCAAGTCTTAACGGAGATTAATCATCTCCTAATGACAGATTACGGTTTACGAGGGTGTACACGTGCACATGTGTACTATCTATTCCCTGACTCTCGTAGTCCAACGGGATGACAATCCATGGTCGGACAATCAGGCGAAGGACTGAAGAGAGTTCAGGCACGGGTGCGAAATGTCGCCAATTTACTGTTTACGGGATGCAACTGAGATTTTTGTTACAAAAAAAACCCAATAACTAATATTTCCTGGGGTTCTAAACCGAGACCACATGATCAACAGTTGCGTTTAATATCGCTATATCAACGAGGCAATATAAATAATATATCACCTAAATCACGTGATCTGAATACTTAAATGAAAATAAAATATAAATGATGTTACAATTGAAGCTTGTGATCTCACTTGTAAGCTGGGTTGATGATGCTGGCGTGGCGTGAGCTGAAGCCACAGATTGTTCTCGAGTTCCAAGTTGAGAGCGGCAAAGCTGACGGCCGCTTCACCTAGCAGTCGCTGACGGCGCATACGTTCACAGCCGTAAACACGGATTCGTAAACCAAGCCCGTGGACATCCTCTACGATTGTAAATAAATATCATGAAGTTAGGATCATGTGTCTGAAGTAAAAAATTAAGTTTTCATCTATTTAATATAAACTGTCTATTTTAAACAGTTTTTGATAATGTAACAAGGGGTGTAAGTACGCAAGATATATATTGTAACCAACTTATTATCTCGATCGTATCTAACTCTCAGTCGTCTCTAACTTTCGGCTCATACGGAATCTTATTTATTTCATACGTGCAGCTACCATTACATAATAGGTGATAGCAAATAATTGAATTATCGTGTGAACGCCTTGCTCCAAATACGTTTTTTTAAAAAGATCCAATTATAAATTGCATTTAATTATAAATTAGATTTTGTAAACTAGAAATATTTCATATTCCATTGCTGGAATATATCAAACAAACCGTACAGTATATAATTATTATCATCATTATCATCACCCTTCATAAGTCCACTGCTGAACATTCGCCTCACCCGATTACTCTTGGGATTGGCCTATATTCAGCGCCACAAAACACGGTCCTGTTCTTAGATACCTGAATCCGTTGACTTCGTACATGTCTTGTTATATTTAGTGTATAGGGCCACCTAACCCTTCGCTTATCGTAGTAGACACTCCAGTAAAAAATAAAACAATAATATATACATTATTTACTTGAATTGTAAAATCGCTTGCGTTTTGCACGTACCTGGATTGATTTTGTGTAGGACAAAGCTCTCCATGTATTGAGGATTCTCTCCATTGCGGATCTTCGATTTGTATTTTTGCTTCTTCAACGGTAAAAGTACGATTCTCGCCTAGATAATAAATAATTAAAAAAATTGTAATTTAATAACATTTGATAATACAAATACCATATAGGTTATATTATTATTCATATTATACCTTTTAAAACGTGAAAAAGGCAAGTTTCTATGAAAGAACGCCCAGTGTTCTTAAATCATGGTTAAACGCTACAATAATTGTAAATTTACCTGGCTCTGTAGCACTTGTGCTTGTGAACGATGCTGCAGCCCTCGTGCTTGTAGCACGTGCACCGTCATGCTGCGCACGGGTGCGTCATACAACAGTGTCAGTTCCACGGACCCGCGCTCCGTCGAACTGCTGCTCTCACCGCAAAGAAGTGATGTATCCTGGATTAATAGAAGTATTGTTCAGGTTTGGAAAGGTGTCACGTCATCTATTAAAATCTATTAAAATATTCTAATAACTTACGAATATTGGACTTGGAATTAGTTGGAAGAGAATTTGAGCTATTTTCTACTAATATATCCTCTTCTTTATTAAAATGTATTTAATTTTCAATGTAGAAAGTACTGTGAAATAGTTGAACAGTGCATATTCTAATACGTAAACATGTTATTGATTACTGTACAAGATTAGAGAAAAACTTTCTTCCATTGCATTTATTGTTTTTCTCAAAAACCTGTCACAATTATTTGTTCAAAAAATACTACAGATTACTCGCTTTTTTTATAGAAGAGGAGGCAAACGAGCATGCGTCTCACGTGGTGATAAGTGAAGACGGCCGCCCATGAACAACTGCAACGCCAGGGAAATCGCAAAAGCGTTGCTGGCCTTTTAAAAAGGAGTAGGCTCTTTTCTTGAAGGTCCCTAAGTCGTATTGGACCGGAAAAATCTTTGATGGTAGTCGATTTCATAAGGAAGTTGTGAGTGGAAGAAAGCTTCCTGTAAATCGCACAATGGTGGACCGCCAATCATCCAGATGATATGAATGGTATCGGGAGTTTTATCGCGATGTGCGATGGTGAAATTAAGCGGCCGGTATTAGTAGAATCAATTCCATACGAGGCCGAACCAGCGCCTTGTAAAGTTGTAGGCGGGGTTCCGGCATACTTCAAAAATACCGTCACTGGCCAATTTGACCTTCTCTTCCAAGCGACTACGAAACTGCACGTCATTCGATATGTCAACGCCGAGGATTTCAATACTGGCTGAGGCATCAAGTGTAGTGTCCGACGACAATGGGGTTCTTTTTAGCGGCAAACTTGTGTCTTTTGAGTATTTTGATGGACTAGATTTAGTCGCTCCCAGTCCGAGACTTAGTTCAATAAATTTTCGATTTCGGACACAAGTTTGTTCCGGTACTCGGCGAAGTTTTCCCGAGAAATATTGGCACGACCGGTGTGTAAAGCACCACCAGTGCTGTCGTTCGCATAGCAATGAATGTTACAAGTTTTCAACATATCATTGATATGCAGAAGAAACAGTGTTGGTGAAACGATAGCGGGCAGCCTTGTGGAACACCAGCTTTAATAGGCTTTGTAATCGAAGCATGCACCGTCTACTACAACCACGATGCTCCGATTAGCAAGAAAGCTGGTGATCTAATTGCACAATTTCTCGGGAAGCCCATAGGATGGGAGCTTCGAAAGAAGCGCTTTGTGCCAGACCCGATCGAAGGCCTTCGCTATATCCAAACTAACGGCCAACGCCTACCCCTTGGACTCTACTGCCTCCGCTCATTTATGAGTTAGATAACCCAGAAGATCACCAGCCGAGCGACCGCGACGGAAACCGTACTGGCGTTGACTAATCAGCTGGTGACCCTCAAGGTACCGCATGAGCTGGTTGTTAATAATGAATTCCATTATTTTAGAGAACAAAAAGATGATGGGGATCGGGTGCACGAAGGCTGTCTTCCATGATTTCGAGACTACGCCTAGGGAGTAGGAGTATCGGAAAAGACGCGTTAAATCCAGTGCCAACTCCGGAGCACACGTCTTAAGCACAATAGGTGGGACTTGTTGACGTTCAGAAGAGTGCTTTGCGCACCGAGCACTATGTAAACAGTACATCCTGCATATTGACGTCCAGAGGAGGGATTTGCGCACCGAGCGCTATATAAACAGAACATCCTGCATGGAGCACTCACACGGTGCGTTCCTCTCGTCATTGAGAGTCGAGTTGGACGCAAAGAGAGACCAAAATGCACGTGTTCACGAAGGAAGTCGAACTAGTTTCTTGCAAGTTCTGATATGCGCTCTGACTTTGCCTTGGTATGACAGTTCTGAAGTACCTGGAGGCGAAATTATACTTCTTTTTAAAAGCGCTGATGTTTGCTTCTTGAGATGTTGATGCGCCAGCCCAGGCCAGGTAGCTTCCTGCCTATGGCGTGAAGCAATTTTACAGGAGTGACCAAATCGTGGCTGAGTTCTGCCTCCGATAGGTACCAGATGATGGAATAAAAAGTTCCGTTTCTTGAAGTACCACACCAGCGATAGAATCAGGAATAATGTAAGGATCATCCGGCGAGAAGCAAACTCCGCGCAAAAAAAAGACCGCATTCTGTTCCAATTGTCTTGCCTGCAGTGCCAAACATGGCGGCAACTTGCGGAACGCAATCGTGATAGGACCGTGAGTGACATCGTACTCCGGATCAAACAATGGTACGAAGCGCCAAGATGTATATCGATGGAAACCTGATATCCGTCCGGATAAGAGGTCAGCAGAAAGTCCAATTTACGTTTCTCGACTTCATTGCTGTTTTTCTTAAGCATATGTTTAGTGTTATAGGTGCTCATATTAAAGAAAATGAATAAGAATATAACTTAATTTACATTATGTGCAATAACATCGCTGTCCACGCTGCTCTGTGCTTCTAGTGTATGGATATACTCCGCCTTTTTAGGAACAACTTCGTCGATTTTGGTCTCTCTCAAGCTAGTCTCCCGTAGAGCGGTTTCGACAAGTTGCACCTCTACCTTCGCGGGCGCTGAAATGTTTTCATTTTTCTCTTCGTAGCGACACTCTACTTCTTCCTTATCCTGTAAAGTAATTTGTTATAAACATTACTTTTATTTGTCTAAAACCTTAATATATTGAAATAGTTTTAGGAGTAAGTTTTATATTCTACAGAGATTATGTTTGCCGAAACATTTTAATTATATTTACAATTACTACGAAATTGTAACTAAGTAGGTAAGTTTTACAGTTTTAAGCAATACTTAACTTTCTATAACTTTATTTTTGGAAAGATATAAGAATTACGTTCTGTTTGACTGATTCGTACTTTTTAAATACGAGGGCGGTAATGTGTTCAGGGTTTTTTATTTCGTAATTGTCATTAGGTAGACGCTACTGCCTATCTCCTGTTTGAATCTTTCTATCGCCTCTTAAAACAGCCACGGGACGATACTAAATACATATTTTTCCACCACCATAACACAGTCATTATATTACAGTGAAAAATTTACGAAACATTTTTTTACAGAACAAGTGTGACAGACGAGCACACCGCCCACCTGATGGTAAGTGGATGCTGCGGCCCATAGACATCTACATCTATCCTCGAGTAAGAATCAAAATTCAGATACGTTGTTCACCCTGAGGAATAAGATATAATGCCTCGTTTCTTGAGTCTGATTCTCTACACTCACCATACGAAGCACAGTAGCATTGAGCTACCATTTTACGTTGGTATTCTGTAAGAGCGTGGTATTTCCCTGATCGAGCCAACCTATTCGTGTTACAACAATGATATACATAGCTATAGCATAACTCTACCACGTAGTAAAAACTACTTTAATTTTTTTGGAGCCTAAATTATATTGTTTTTTGTTTTTAAATATTGCTTGTAAAATCTATTAAGCATTAAGTAATTTTTAATTGCTACAAAAGTAGAATATTTTTACTTAGTCACAGAAATGTTGTACAAATCTATTATGATGGTGAACTATATTATTAAGTCTCCGTCAAGATTTTTATATAACTATTTATTGACATTTAAACAAATTTTTATGTATGAGATAGGCCAGTTACACAGCTGTCAATGAACTGGTCGCACTTTCATGGCTGTTACAGAAGCAAACGTGCTAGTAGTGAAAATTTTAACTGAAGAGAATGATGCGAAGAGGTTCAGCATATATTGATTGATCTTATAACATTTATTTATTACCAAAGAAAAAAGTGCTGGATACTTGTTGGCTACATAATATTAAAGTAATGAATGCATTGGTTAAAACTGAATACATGCAGTGGAAGGTAGAAGTGGCATATTATGTTCGGCTAGAGTGCTGGGCACAGAACACGAAATATAGCGATTCGTCGCTCTGTGGTGCCGAGTAGGTCATATTTTGGTAATATAAAAGTTTGGTTGGTATAAAAAATTTATGGGTATAGGCGCGGAGAAGTTCCTAATGTGAAGCAACGTTTAAAAAATGTGTTTCTATCACTAAGAACCAATGGAAAGCCAAAACTTTATAAAAAGGAGTTATAAAATTGACTAAATTTAGTGACGCATGTACCACATATTCTTGATATATTAAAAAGACACCTCTGCGAAGGACCCACTTCCTCTGATTTATTATTAGATTAGATTAGATTGGCGCATTTACATTATCTATAGCTTAAATCAAGTGTTCCAGTTTGGGAATTCTAGAGATATTCCGAAAATCTCAGAATTTTTTTTAGCACGTACTTTCCTTAATATCCTTTTTGACCTTTATACATGAGCAAAAAAATTGGCCAGTGCCTAAACGTATATTTGATTTAACAAAAAAAAAACATTTAATTATATCAAAAAACTACGTACTTTTATTTATAAATCTATCTACAGAACTCCAATGTACCTTCTGTATGCGCAAGCGCAGCTCCTCGTCCGAATCGGAGGCCTCGAGCGTGAATATGCGTTCGGGGTAATGGTTCGGGTTCGACAAAGCATCTATAACAACACAGACGTACAGACAACGTCAATAAATATCATACATTACACTCTACTTAACTGTAGTGTTCTAATAATACCTAGCTAGTGTAAACTAATAAACTACAAATTTTGTTAGAATTATAACGTAATTCATTAATTTCTATACTATTGAAACATATATTCTTACAATAACTACCCTTTACTAACATAAGACCTTGAGAGCACGTCGCCTTGGAGCTGTGGTCACTACAAACTCACATTAATTAATAATTTATTTGATAGTGCGCAACCAGCAACGTTGGAACTTTTATTTTCAAACACTGTAGAGATAAATCAAACATTTTATAAATTATCTAATCTTTAACTAATTCTAACATGAAATCCAAAATATATTTCTATTGTCTATTGTATGAGTACATGTACCTAATACGTAGTGCGACCTGAATGAAAGAAAAAAACTAAAGGCGGTACTCACCGAATTGAGCATTGTCGAGTGGCAGACTCGGATCCGGAGCATGAGCTTTTACGGTCAGTATATCATCGCAGCACTTTTGATTGAAGACTGCTGCGTAGCACCATCTTCTTCCCAGGAATAGAAGCAGAACGAGGACGAGCGCGGCAAACGCCGCTACTGCGCTAATATACGCCGTTGCCTCCACTGCACAAAGTCATGATTAAGTCACAAAGTTTAATGGGGAAAACAAATAAAAGAGCAATGTTTATGTACCATTAGTAGGGTTGATGACGCCAATATTGGCAACCATCCTGAATCATTGAGAACACATCGCTTCACGTCCTCACCCCGCAGTTTTAACTCTATAACAAGCACTTTGCTGATGCATGGGGAAAGTCGCACTAATTTGTCAATTCTGAAATAATTATTTGGAAGCGCGAGTAAGAAAATGATTGGGACGTGTTAGCACGGTCGGACCGTCAGTGCTGCACATGCGCACTCGGCTAGGGGCGCGGCGGGGGTGTGTGAGCAACTGCGCGGCAACAGGACGAAGGTCTTGCTTCACAGGTGTATCCTTACGTAGCGTAGCTCTATATATTATATTATTATGACGCAGAGGACAACGCCGTCAAGGCCGAGGACGTCACGTGAACAGTCCTTTGAGAACAAGCCCCTTGTGATCGGCAATAGATAAATAACAAATAATAAGATAGACATTGATTCAATACAAATGGGCGCTTTAGAATAAAGACGTTGGTCGTAAATATTTATACTTATACCTTGCAAATGTTCCAGTCTTCATGTAAGTAAATGAGTCGATAAAATAACAATGAAGAAGTAGCTTATAAATACAAAATTGAACACTTTCAGCAACGCGAGATCTCAATTTTATTTTAAAAAAATGTAGCAATACGTAAATACTTTGTTTTGAGATAGATATAGCGCATTCTTAATTAGTTTAATCTTCTTATTTTTAGCCTATACAAAATTATACGGCTTTGTACGTCTCATTGCTGGGCACGGGCCTGCTTGGGCCTGCTCCCGTTTCTAAAACATCTTTTAGGACATGGAAATGTCCGCTGCGCTTCAAATTCTAATGTCTTCGAAATATTTTTTTTAATTACTCTGACATGCCAGTATCCTCATGACGTCTTTCCTTTAACACCAAACACATTATGACAGAATATACTGGTGATCTCTTTTACCGTTTTCAAAAAAAATAGAGTGTAACATGTGAACGGAATAGAAGCCTATGGCACTGATATTTTACAAAAAATAAAAACAAAAACTTTAAATTAGATTAATTAATTAATTAAAATTAATCGAAATTCAAATTATATTCACCCTACTTTACGAACGGCAATAAAACAACATTATACAATTTTTAGAAAATCTAATTAGGAACCTAAATTGGAAGTTAGTGATCACATTACACTAAATTGAATTCTAAATCGCGACGAAGCGCATTCGTAAAGAAATATTGACGGGGTTGCACGTTTGATCGACGGCGCCGTATTTATCAAAACAGCAGAAAATAGGACTCGTCTTAGCCATGGTGGGAACAATGGATATTAAAAAAAGAGAAAAGAGTACTTGTCATTGAGAAAAAACCGTCGAATATGAATATAATTATACATTTTTAGATTATAAGCGGTTTTTTTTATAGGATAGGGTGACAAACTAGCACACGGTCCACCTGATGGTAAGTGGTTGCTGCGGCCCATGGACGTCTACATCTATCTCCGATTACAAATCAAAATGTAGATGCGTTGTCACCTGTGACGACTAAGATGGAATGCCCCGTTTCTAGTAAAAAGGGACTCCGGTTCTCTACACACGCCATACGAAACACAGCAACATTAAGCTACTATTTTACGCTGGTATTCTGTGAGAGCGTGGTCCTTTCCCGGTCGAGCCGCCCCATTCGTGCTACAACTATTCTACTAATATAACTGCAGCATGGCTCTACCACCTATAAAACAGTTTGATTATTTGTTAAGTTTGATATCCAAACATATTGAAAAAGAAGTCACGATATTTCGATAAAAAGTGTGAGTGCCAAAGAACGTTTGATGGTGACATTACGTTTTATAGCCACCGGAAATTAATATTAAGATTTAAAGTACTGCTCTCTGATATCAGAACCGCTTCTATCAAAACTTCAAGACATCCGCTTGTATCAAAGCGCGGGCCAGCGTTGCGATTGTAAAAAAATGAGTTGCCGTATCTAAGAACGTAAATTGCCGTATTTATGAAAAAATACACGAAATTTCCGTAAAATATTTATTTCTAAGAATAATTAAATAAATCACATAAAATCTGAAACGTCTTCACCATATAGGTTTCTGATTGATTCGTAAACATCACTCGCTTGTCTATGCAATGAATATTTTTGTTTGCTTTTCATTTTCTTGCACATATCATTTGACACATGAAATTTCGTACAACCTCCTTGATTTTTAACCACTTGTCTTCCAAATAGAGCTCCGTTGACAGTGGATGTTATCAATTTATTTCTGGATATTGTTTTCATATTGTTTACTTCGCTGAAAACTTTTTCGCAATCTGCATTGCTATGTGGTAGACATAATACGTCTAGAGCAAAGTGTGCTAATATTTTGCAGTCCGTAGGACCAATGATCCATTGCCAGTTTAATTTCAGCCTCAACAACTAAGATGTCTTTGTCCTTTTCGCGTGATTTGAAGTAAGAGCTTAAACTTTTTGTAGAAAGTGCAGCCATTCGTCTTTTTTATGTGCACTATTTGTCACATGCCGTCGCAGAGTCGACAGTTCACATGGTAATTTCACATCGCACTTAGTACACTTCGCTCTATACGGATCATCATCCACAGGAGCAATCCGGTCTTTGAAAAATTCTTCATTCTCCCACTGCGGTCGATATTTTTGTTTGATATGTTTACCCTTTCTAATTTTCTTTGGCATAGAAGGGCCTTCTCCTTCTGTGTCACTCATCTTGTAAGAGTAGATCAGATCAGATCAATAAATTATAAAGTAGTACTTCCACTAATACCTCCTCGTAACGATTAAAATGGCAATGTATGAAGCACGACCGTGCGCATGGCAGTCTTATACATTACAAACCAAAATTTGGCCTGTATGATTTTCGACTATATGACCTTGGATTGTATAAAAGGAAAACACAATATCATGAAATTTATCGATAGAAAAAAATTGCAAAGTAGGCTCAAATTAGTTACATTTTTCGATGACACCACAATATTCTTACGAATTAGTTCACGGAATTATTTTTAAGACATAGTAAATAATCATATCTAAGTTCTCATAAACCAGTTTTTTAATCCATAAGCAAGTTTTGGTAAAATAAATAAAAATGTTGTTTGGCGCTTACTTAGTTTTTTCCGAGCGCTTGCTCGGTATGTCTATCTTATAATTTGCGTACTATGAAGTCATTGCATCACTTTCATTTTGAGACTCCCTCAGTCGTCCGTGAGCTTCACCGACAAAGGAATAAGCCACGCCCCCAAAACTTTGATTCGTTTTCTAATGTAATAAGTTTAAGTATACCTAAAATAATGTAATTGTTTTTTTGTGATGAATTAACGGAACGACATATTCATATTGTGAATAAGCTCATTAATAAAGAATTAAAAAAAAGGTATCCTCTTAAGTCTTACGCTTCGCATACACCAAATCCGTCATCGGCCGAAGTTTACTCGGGCGAGAACGGCCGAATTCGGACGATCGAATCAAACACTTGTAAAACAAAGTGAGCGCGTACACCAACACGGCCGTCATCGTCCGATAACGCACGAAAACGGCCGATCAACCGTTGAGTCCGAACTTGTTGGGATTTCTCGCCCGACTGCCGGCGTCTATTTATAGTTTAATTTAATCATTTTGTCTGTATTCCGTTGTTTCCGTCGGAGTTGTTATCTTCCTAAACGACTATGGATATTGAAAATAGAAAAATAGAAAAGAATACGGGCAACGTTCAATGTCAGCACAAGTGGTACACTTTTGCAGTGTAAGCCCATACACGTCCGAGTTACTCGTCCGGGTAGTTCTGTCCGCCATCGGCCGACAAAATCGGTTTTGGTGTACACGTACCGTAAGACCTGCTCTCGGATCTTTACTAACACTTGCGTGTGGCTTCACCGATGATGTGTACAGCTGCTCATAGAACCTCTCAGTCTTACTCAAAATCGCAGGTGCCCCGGAAACCACGCTGTCTTTTTCGGTCTTCAGCTTCGACAGTTGTCTCTTCCTGGAAGATAGATCTCTGGCAGACTTTGAAGCCTTGGTTCCGCTCTATCACTTCTTCAATACGGGCTGTACTGAAGTAGCGTAAGTCTGTTCGGACGACTGTATGCTGTGAAATCTGCTGTTCTCAGTTTTTATCGAATCGTGGGAGCTTTTATGTTTGAAAGAGGTTTATTTTAACATGGTCTCATTTAAATTTCGTAAAGATCTAATGATGAGTTTTGAAGACAGACCATGCCACTCTTCGATAAATGACGGTACATCAACCGCGATTGCTGCTATCGCATATCTATGCATTGTTTACGCAATCACGCAACATAACATCATGCCTGTACCCTCCGAAGGTGTACGCAGATGTGTTCAGCTGTATACCACAGTACACCCTCATTTCTGTCAAAATTGTTATATTGAAGTCGTTTGGACAGAATTTATCATTTTACCCCTTGTTTTCTGCTAAAATCTGATATAGGCTGTAAATCGTACTTACTAAAGTGAGTAGTACTACTCTTTTCAAACGTTTTTACAAAAGTACTCGCCTAAATCACTTTCCTATTCCTAAGTTAATATAAACCTGCTATTACACCATGAAGTAATCACATAATTACCTACTCTCGTTATCCTATTAGAGTTAAACAATAATAATGTTAATTTATAAAGCTTTTGAAGATCTATAAGGCTTACTGGACGTCGTAGAAGCTAAGATGTTATTGAGCTAACTAATAATATCATTACTATTTTTAAATCAGTGTCTTCAAGGGGCTTCGTTCAAAATTATCCCATTATAATGTAAACCGCATTTACGTCATAATAATATATAATATGTCATTTAATGAAATTATGTCTTAAATTGCTTGCTTATCTAATAATTGCGTCTTTCCTATGAAAAATCAATTCATCGTCTTATTTTAACATCTTTTTGGCGGAATACAAAAAAGGTATTTTTGGCTGGTATTTTCGTCTTAAACTATTTTCGGATTATGACAAATTATCTGAATCTACGAAAGGCCACACAAATAGTTTGCATAAAAAAGCTATTGACAAGTAAAATATTCCAATACATAATCCAATTTCCTTTTACAAATTTGAGAGCTAAATTGAAATATCGTGTTTTCTCTTGATGATTTTTTACGATTCAAAATGTCGCCTAAAACTGGACCCTCAGATCATAGAAACAACAGACCGGACCAATCTTTTGATAACTTTCACGTGTCATTGAATAAAATAGAATATTTTTTTATTCAATATTGATCACATGTACGTAATTCTTATTGAAACTCATTTATTTCTTTACCACTGGTTCTGAAAAAACCACTGTCCTGGGAAGAAGAACCAGTAAGAAATCCAGCTCGACATTTTATTAGTAAATTTTACAAAATTAAAGGTTGTACAAAAAATTTACAAAATTTATTTTAGAAACAGCTTGGAAGCGGGATTTCCAGGGGTTATTTATATTCCCATTTATAATTGAAGGCAACCATGTACCGCTAATATAACAAATTTCAGCATTGTTGACTGATTTAAAAATATGAAGAAAAAAGTGGTCGCCCTTTGACGGCTGTTACGATAGGAAACGTGCTAGCAGTGAGAGATGTCATATAAGAGACTAGGCGAATCAAGCATGAATATTCCGCACATATTTGACTTTGGATCGGAAATTGTTCACGCGATTTACTCGAACACCTTCGAGGATGTACTCTGATGGAGGTGGAGGTGGACGGTAAGCAATTCAGTAATAACCAGAGCTATGTATCACCGCACCCCGAAGTCTGCCGGAACGCAATCGTTCGCGGAAACACAGCAAATACAGGAAGCTGCTAGTAAGTAGATCACTGACTAGCCGATCAACTTACGATGGCCTTACCAAGTAAGGTTTCTTTGCTCGATATCGAAGGCATTCGTGTATATAAACAATTTAACTAACAGTGGTAAAGTAATAAATGATGTAATAAGATAGTGATTTATTGAGATATTATAAAGTGTTTTAAATATTGCACAAGGCGTCACAGTCAAACAGAGACGCAACTCTAGAATTCTGCTTGTTCTCTTTTCTATATTAAACAATCCAGCTTCTCCTTTTTATCTTAAGGAAAGATTTCAATTTCTTTTTTCAACTCATGACAGAGTTCTACGGTTTTCGTCTAATCATAAAATTAACAGTGTTTCATGACAAGAATGTTAATTATGTAAGTTGTATAATTATGGTATGTATTTATATATGTATATGTATGTTACGTATATGTATATATATATATTATGTGTGTATATGTAAAGTTGTTACATATATTTATATTTACATAGTTTGAATCGACATACTTTGGTACCTATATAGTTTTTTTTTCAAAGATCATTAAGCAAGTTTACACCTGCCGTAATAGATCACCACACTACGGATTGACTGGCAGAGAATGCCGAGATGCATTAAGTCCGCCCATTGTTACCTTAGTTATAAGGTGTAACATTTAAGAATAAATAAAAATAAATAAATAAGGCGAAGAGGTAGTACTGTGCGTTATTTTCAAAGTGCAAATCAGCCATGTTTCTTTTATGTAAGGTAGTTTTTTATAGTCTGTTTTACCCGAGCAATTTTGAAAATTTAATCAAGACGTTATTTGTCAAACTCCGACGACTAAATTATGAGTAACGGGTATGAATTAATATATTACACCACGTGTAAAATACATACTAAAATATAACATTGATAAAAATATAACTTTCCTAAACATTTGTTTTTTTTTTTCAATTTTATTTCCTCGACGCCTTTACTGCAAATTAAATTTTCTGAAGTCTTATGTGAAAAATATCGACAAGTATTCTAGAGTTGGACAGTTTCCATGTTTTAATTCAATCTTTTATCTTGAATGTAGATGATTTATGCCTTAAGTTTGTTTGCCTTAATATTACAACAGGCAGATGTCTTCCAATGATATAACATCAAAAAAGTCGTAGTCTGTCAACGATTAAATACTTGGCTGTAGCTTCTGTGGAAGATATCGATAACTGTCTGGGGGCCCGACAGCTTCCGTATTGTAATACAAGATCTATCTTTCCTCTGTATGTTTAATATGTTTTGAGTTGTTTGCCTTGGTATTACAGCAAGCAAGCATACGTCTCACAAAGAAAAACCATCAAAACATCAAAATAGTCGAAGTCCGTCTGCGATTAAAAGATTAAACACTATAGTTCGACAGTTCAGAGAATGCGTTCCTGACACCTATCAGTTAGTCACGACTAGTGATGGGCACAACATAACAGTGAGTTCGTTACCGTTCCTCCAAAAATGAACCACCGCGTTATTTTTAAGATTATTTTCGTTTTAAATTGGCGGAATCATTTAAAATTTATATTTTAGTA